>JBBMFX010011307.1:0-12928 GCA_037832545.1 Rhabdalestes septentrionalis | reverse complement strand
GAGAAAGAGAGAGAGAGAGAGAAAGAGAGAGAGAGAGAGAGAGAGAGAGAGAGAGAGAGAGAGAGAGAGAGAGAGAACCAGTGAGCCAAAGCATCAAAAACTACTCAGCTGCATTGATCACTAAATGTAGGTAACTGATATCATTGTATATATATATATTTGTATTTATGTATATCTATCTATCCATCTATCTATCTATCTATATTAACATTTTGTGTTGTTAACATTTGTGTTGTTGAGATTGCAATGCCAGTTAATCACCTTTCACTTTCATCCATTTTAACGTGATTACACAAAAGTATAAATGAACAGTTGCCATTTTTGCCATTTTCAAATGGTGTAAAGATTACAGTGACATCTGAATGACATTATACATACTGACAACAACAAAGGATTCTTCAAAGAAGCCACATATTACTATCTTGTAAAAGTGAGCACAGGTATGTATGCACATGCTCTTTTAAATAAAACACACAAACTTAAACTTAATTACTTGATAAAGTTCTTGTCTTTCAGGCTGAAAGCACCAAGACCACCCAGTACAATGATCGAAGGAGAGGCAGCACCACAGCAGCATTGAAAGCTTTTGTTTTTACTCCTGCTTCTGTGTCCACATCAAATCAAAGCCCAATTCAAGAGAGTCCTTGGGTATCATGTCTGATCTAGGTCAAAGCCCCCCTGACATACACACATCTACTCTAAATTTCCCAAAGGGACTCATACAAACTTAGAAATAAAATCTGATTTCACACACATGGCTGGGAATGGGAGATATTCTTGGTCAATTTCCACTCGCTTCACCTCAATCGATGGCCGCATTTCATTTCGTGCAACTGGTAGATGAGTAGGAAACAAAATCATGACATCTGCGTTCGGAAAACACTTTCCTCTCAAATGCATTAACTCGGCATAGGCATTAGATATCTATCATTTAGCTTGTGATGATAATAAGGTGCATTAGCACTACAAACTCCACTACTTATTTCTTTTATAGCTTTGCTGGATTAGGTTATTAAATATGCAGCCCTGCTGCCAGCTCTGTTTCCTGCCTCACAAACGTACTGTAAATATATTTGCTGCATCCAGTTTGTTAAACAGGAAAACTCATCAATAAAAGTTTGGCTGCCAGGGCCACATTCGAAAAGCTAAAACACTCGACGGTATAACAATGATGACAATTATTTTTGACCTGCAGTGTCAATTATACCGAGCCCTGGCATTAGCCGTAAAATCACTGGAGCTGAATAAACACTTACTGAGTTAACTTGAACCATAACTCCAAGAGTAATTCTGGGATTGCAATAGGGAGAGCTTTCCAAAGAAAAACAAAATGATGCTAAATTTTGGACGCCCCATGTCTGTTTGATTTTCTGAGGGAAAATAAAAACAGAGAATGAGCTTCGGCACATTACGATGCAAAATGATGTTAATTTGCTACATTCAACATAATATACAAGGTGGCACATAATATAATTTACATTGCACAGTAACTATTTTAAAGACTTTTAAAGTTTCTGGGCATTTGTTTGGAGACTCATGATATTCTGTATATCTTGGACAGCTTCCATTTGTAGCAGAGGGGGCGATAAAGCCTCATATCATTTTCATAACTGGTGGGTTGTCATTGAAATAAATATGGAAGAAAAATAAAAGAAATGTTAACTAATTATTGCCATTGGTTCATCAATAAGCCCTCTTCTCGTGATCAAATTTTCTGTGTTAAAAATTGCGGTGACATTTTTATTAGTAATATTCTGTGTGAATATATCTCACAATGACCAAACACTCAGAATGAAAAAATAAAATGACGAATGAAACAATTCTGCTCTCCAGTGACATTTACTTGTGAAGTGACTCACAGAGCAATTCACTGCTGTGTGTAAATGAAGTGTAAATGAACTCTCATTCATGTAAAAAGGACAAGAAAGTTTGGAAGGAAGGTATAGAATGAGTAAAACCAGCATGTATCTTTATTGCATGTTTATTAATACACACTCATGCATCCAGTTCCAACTAAGGTTTTACTCGAATACTGTCCTTTTCCAATTCAGACAAACAGCTCCTTTCTTTAAACCATAAATAACTTCCACTTATTCCACCCAGAAAGACCTTCTGAGGCACTCGTCCTGTTCACATTAAAAGTCCCATCACTGATTTGTGAAGAGCTGCTGGCACACCATTAACAATGTTATTGATGCTCTGCTGTTCATATCGGTGCAGTGGCTTCATGTGGCCTAATAGCAATTGTCCATCTCTCCTTGATGGGGCTTCACTGGAGCTGGGGGGCATATTGATATCCATTTCTGCTTTTGTGTTGGCGTATTGCACTCTGGGCAGTTTGTAATGAGTCTCTAAACAAAGGCACAGATCAATCCATGCCCCCTCGCCCATACGGGAAGTTAAACTGCATACACACTTTGCATGTGCATCAAAAATTGCTTGTGCAAAATATGTGGTTGCCAGAGAGAGCATGTAAGGGGGACAGATGGGGTGCAGTGCATAATGGCCTGAATGCAAAAATACAATATGTCATATCAATGTACGGCATTATGCATGGAGACACAGCCAAGTGAGATACAAGGGTCTCTTTGTTGTCCTGGTGGTAAATTGGTAAGCAAAAACTGAGCTGATATATGAGGTGATGACAAGATTTCTTTTTTGAGAAAAAAGGTCATTCATATCATTAGATTATTGCAATCCAATGTTGAGCTTTTGCCCTCCTTTAATCCATGGTTCCTTGGCAACAAAATATACTCTAAAGGCTCTTTTTCATCGGTGTACAGGAACCGTGCATGTTTTGATTTTCCATTGCATCTTTTAGGCTAGTTACTGTGTCTCTGATTTATCAGCAGCGTGATTCTCTCACCAGTTTATGGGCTCACCACAGTCATCCATGGAGTCAAATCTGCAGGAAGTGTTTCTGTCCGAGCCACTTTTGTTATTGTGGTCATTTATTATTTGTGGTGATGTTTAAGTAATGAAAACTTAACCCAGTTGACTTGTTAGTGATGTCCTGGCTCACAGTGGTGTATGCAGTTCTTCGACTTCATAGTTTTTACTTTGCATCTCCATTTTTGTATTTGCAAGGACAGTAACAAAAACACAATGGCTTCTTTCTAAACTGTGATGACATTTCAAATATTTGAAAAGCGGTGTGCTCCAGTCAGCTCGGCTGCAGCCCACTTTTAACCAGCTCTGACAGCATGGGTAAAGCTCGGGGACGGGTTGGTTCATTTGTAACGAAAAAACATCTGTTCACCATAAATGAACTATATTGCTTGGCACAATATTTATCATAAATTCAATTAATATTAACAACATATTATTAAACAGACATGTGTTCATTCACCTGGGGTGAACATATAAAGTCCACACAGAAAGGACCCCTGGCCACCCTGGGTTGGATTGTAAACCAGGACCTTCTCGCTGTGCCACCGTGCTGCACTAATTACATTCATACCCATAAAACCAGTGCAGCACAGCCTCTCGTGGCTTATGTCTTTAATAGCTGTTTCATGCTAGTACAACTTTTACCATTTTCTTTTCTTACTAAACTGAAACGTGACAGTGAGAATTTTTCAAAAGAAAGCAACATGCTCTCCGACTTTTGATATGCCGTGTATGTAGGAAGTTAGACAGTTTAGACAAGGTTCTCCGCCCAAACTTCAGTTAGTTCAAGGATCAATTATGTATGGCTGAGTGGGGGAGTAAGGCTTGGAACATAATGCTTGCAGAGACAATTTTACACTAAGCTGAAGTGAAGAATAAAGGAGAATAATAATTTGAGGTGGTTTTTACATTACATTCTGGAGCCATGATGAAGAGGCTTGGCAGGGGCGTAACTACCGTCAGAGCCAGCAGGGTAGTCACACCACTGGGGCGAAGAGGGCACATGGAGATTTTGCTGAGTAACATAATTACTGAGCACCTTCTACCGCTACTCCCACTGTTTTACACCCATGACTCATGAAAAGTGAACACTTTTCAGCTATTACCCTTCATTAGAGCAACAAAGCAAAAAATCAAGAATTTTTTTTTTCTGTTTAACCATTCACTGAAGAATCGTCATATATAGAACTTACTTTTTTTGCCTTAGGCCCCATGGTGGCACAGTGGGTAGCACCATGGGGTGAATGGGAGTTTCTAATTTGGCCGTAGGTGTGAGTGAATGGTGTGTATGCATGCCCTGTGGTGGGCTGGCACCACGCCCAAGCTTGCGGCCATTGGCCCCTGGACAGGTTGCAGGTACCCACAACCCTAATAAATATTAAGCGGTTTCAGAAAGTGAGTGAGTCAGAAATTTTTTCCATTGTCCCATTGACATTTTCAGCCTAAACTAAATCTCCAGTCGCCACAGTTTGACACGGGCTTATAAGGATTTTACATTAATTTTTAATACAATCAGATTGCCCTTCCACACAATGGAATATCAGACTCAGTGTAGCCTACAGAGGCTTTCTATTGAAATCTCTTGAAAGCTCAGAACCTGAGACCTTTAAAAAGTGGCTACAGAGTAAAATGTCCAGGGACGTTTGTCGAACCCAACACCTTCTTTTATGATGCTGAATTTGCACACAAACCTGTTGAGTAAAGTTTGAGTGACAAGTTTTGTACCTGCCAGGCATTTTTTCCTTCAAAACAGCAAGAGGAGGTGGAATTAAGTTTCTAGCACAGACAGAAAACACAGCTGTCTGGTAATGAGCCCAAAACGAATACACACAGATTGTGAAAACTTGCACTTAAGCACCTTTAAACATCACTTCTCTCAAAGCTGTAAAAAAAAAAGAGGGGGGCAAAAAGGTGAGAGAATGGGAGTGCGAGAAAGCAAATGAGAAAGCAAAGGATCATCTGGATGAGTAGCACTTTTAAATCGTCAAAGTGTGTAAGAGTTAATTAGACAGTCATCGCAACATCTCACCTCAGCTACATTCGTCTTAAAAGGCTCCCAGCTCTTGTCAGTCTGGGAGGTTTCATGGCTCAGGGTGGCTCAATACCCTATATTTCAGTAGGAAACAAAACTAAAGTGCTAGCATCTTTGGCAAGAAGGCCCCACATTCTTCATTTATCCTTTATCTAAACCACAGTTTTATCAAAACATGTTATCTTTGAGATGCGCTACCGTGCCTTTCTGCACATGTGCAGTTCCACTGTCTTGGGATTCAGTGCTATGCCTATAAATCTGCACTACCTTGCATTGGTAGCATGTATTAATAAGGTAGCATGAATTGATAGGATGTTTATGAATTTTTTTTTTAAATAAAGTATATTTATCCTTTATTATGCATATTATTTGCATATTTGTCATTATTAGCAGTATTATAAACTGACTACAAACTGGCAGCTGTATAAACTGTATAAACTTTTGAATTTCTTGGCAGGGCAGCGTGAATCAATAAACTCTGCTGCTGATTTGTTCAACAGTGGCATTTTCCGACAAGGCGGCATAAATTGTTGAAAAACACCCTAGACATGTTGCAAGGCACACACATTTATAGCTAGAGGCAATATAGCATATCCAAATAACCTGAAATACACTTCTTTTACCCCGGGAGGAACCTGGAGCCCCTGGCAGACACAATGGTAACATTATTGTCTCACATAAACTGAACCAAAGACATTCTCAAAAGTGCCAACCACTGCACCTCTCTGCCACCCATTCTCAAATAAAACTGACAGCTTCTAGTGCCCACAGGGCAATTGAACAAATTCAGTATTTTTATTTGATTCATCATGAGATACTGATGTTGTTTTGCAGCTACCAAGTGCTGGATGTCACCCGGATTGTAAATGAAGGCCTGGTACAATTTGATAGGATTAGATGCATAATTGCTCTACACACATAAATGCTCTACAGAATGAATGGACACAAACACCAAAAGTTCTGGAAAAGAAGAAAAGTTCTGGAAAGAACAGTGGAAGCCAATATAGCTGCAATTGGGGACCAACTCCATATTAAAGTCTATGGATTTTATTGGAATGTCATTAAAGTTTCATGGGTGTAATAATCAGGCGTCCCAATACTTTTATTCATATAGCGTGTGTCAAACCCTTGGCTTTAAAGCTTCATTACGAATGGTTTTAAAACCATAAAACACTTGTCTCAGGAATCATAGAAACAGCTTTACATGTTAACAGCTGAACCTGTTTGATAACAGTGTGCTTTTGAGTTCACTAGAAGGAGCAGCTACACCGACTGGTGCTTTATTGCTTTTCATATAGGAGGCTGCGCATCCTTCAGCTGGCCCATTTTTCGCGCTTCCAACACATTAAAATTAAGAAATGACTGTTCACATGCTGCCTAATATGATCCAGCACTCAACAGGTGGCACTGTAGCAAGCTGATCAGTGTTCTTCACTTCACCTGCCAGTGGTGTTAATATTGTGGCCGATTAGTACCTTGTCCATACATTTTTTGAGAAGAATTTTTTGGAGGGGTTTTCCTGACAGTTGCCCTGACATAATGTATTAGAAGTACGGCATCCATATTTATAGAAAAACATAAAAAATAAAACTGATTCTTAGGATTCCTTGTTATTACAAGTAGTGAGACACATTTTCATGCCATATAAATTGATATTTTTTCAGCTTTTCCTTTGGATATCTTAAATCACACTGAAAGAAAACTAAAGGTCTTCCCATCCATGACATTTGGAAGCAATAATGTGAGAGCTAACATGACTCTGCTTAAACTAAAAGAAATTAATATGCAATGCAATGGATCACTGAGAAATTCTGCCAAAATCAGATTCTAAATTTTCAATCTGTAAGCAGAAATAGAGCAAAATGTTTTAAGTTGTTGGAAAAACATTACTATGCATATTGTTATTACGTGCTCATAAAAACCAAGCAAGAAATGCATTAAAAAAATATTTTTGGTAGAACAAACTTGAACCTCCATACAGAATGCAAACTGAATGTTAATGAAAATTCACTGCATAACTCATTATGTGTTCATGACTGAATATGTAATTCCATAAATTTTGAATAGGATAACAAAATGAAGAAAAAAAACTGAAAGAAAACTGCTGCTTTTCATAGCAATATTCATAACATTCTAATGCCGGAACAACTGCAGGAAATAACTCATCGGGTCTAAAATGAACATTCTGTGCTCGCAGGCGCAGGCATAAGGAAAGTACGCACAAACCCAGAACTCCTGATGGAACACCAGGCTCCGGTGGTGCCATATGGGAAAATAGTTAATGAGAGGTTATGCTAATGTTCGTCAGGGCGCGGTGTAGAGCTCTGGGCATGGATTCACTCCATATAATAAAGCAAACATCCCTAGCAGCCTATCGGTAAAGCAAGGATGCAGGGGACTAACTAGGTTCAGGTTATTGGACTATAGTGCTGAATCATTTTGAATTGCCTGGGATCTTTTCAGGGGGTCCAGAAATATATATTCACAATCAGTCATACTTATAACAATGTGTAAAACACTATACAGCCCCAAAGCTGTGGATGGTCTCTGCTGTTGGAGGGTTTTACTTGATCAACAAATGGATAACAGAAAGAAACTTGCACTTCTGTGATGCTTCTTTTGTTGCAATAGCGTATTTGGAGACACTCAAACGTGGGTTTTATGGGCAAAAAAGGAGTGTGTTGAAAAAAAAAATACTACCATGGGTTTGAACTGAAGATCTTCTGATTCTCTTAATTCAGTGCCCGGCAACTTTCTGCAGAACCCCTGAGGGGGCATTAACGTTTACCAAGCCATTTACAGTTAAGGACATCTGAATGCGTAGCTGATTATATTTAAATAAACCCCAACAGTGACACACCTGAGCTTTAGTGCCGATGCCTGTCAATGAGTCTGTTGTGTCTTTTGCTACACAGACTGAATTCCATGTTTTGTGACATTTCTGGCAACCATAGCCATGACGTCACAGACTCTCTCTCCGGCACACATTTTTAAAGCGACTCGACCATTCTCTTTCTGTCCATACATTACTGATGTGACTTGACAACAAAAATAGATTTTTTTAATCAATGATCAATGCTGTAATCATCCAATCAAAAATCCCAATACACGAATGCTATGCCAGATATTAATGGATATAGAACCATGCCAATATTTCAAAAGCAGTTGGAGGAAAGGTGTCAAATTCCAGGTATAAAAATAATCATAATAAAACTGTAGCATGATTTCTGCAGCAATCACAATAAAAATGGCCTATGTCTTCTACTCTTAAAGAAACATTTATCTTGTTATTTTTCCTCTGATTTCCATTTGTCTGTTTCTTTGTGTTCAAGTACAAAGAAATAGTCAAAAAATAATTTGTATGTGGCAATGTTTGAACATATCTTTATACTGTAGATCGAGGATAATGAGAAAAAAATGTTAAGACTGACATGTGCAAAGAAACTATTTAGAGTAGCTCTTTTGTATCAGGCTTCATTTAAAAAGCTAAAACATTCTTTATTACCTCAGGGTACCGTAAATGGGTGGTGCTGATATAGACTGAATAGGCAGATTAAAGAAAATTTTTGGATTTTTGTGACATTGCAAAATCTCCATAGACAGACCACATGGACTGATACATAATGATATCATTCATTAAGAGTGTGCTAGGCTAAACAGATTGGTTGAGCAACGTGAAGACATGGCTGCAAACTTTACAATCTGTAAGATCTGTAAATCTGTAAACTATTTTCAGTGCTTAGTACCTAGTCAGAATTAAAATGAATGATTATTAAAATGTCTTGTGTGCCCACCCTTAGCTCATTAAGTAGGATTTATCACTTGAAATAAGTATGAGGCTTGTGAATTTCCATAGCAAACACTCCAAAAATAGTGTCTTTACACACTTCCCATGAAAAACAAATTGTGCTCATCCATCAAGGCCACTGCTCCTGGGGCACATGGGCAAGCCTGAGTGCAGCGGACTGCACATGTGAAGTCAATATTTAGTAAAACATTGCTAGCCATTAAGCAGTCAAACACGGCCTCCAGCAGAGACCTGTGGGTTTAAACCCCTCCTCATTAAAGCTCCACACATCTCTCTCCACCCACGACCTGCAAGGGATTTCACAAGCACCAATTAAAGCTTTCATTCCTCATAAACCCAGCTCTCACCCTGGCTAATCTGCTGCAACTAGCGAGTTAAGAAAACAGATAATTTACGTCTTTGAAGACTATAATAAAAGAACATTTTATATATATTTTTTATATTTAATTTTTCCTAACCCAAATGAAGAAATTATTTCAAATGTAAGGAGGAGATAATAAAATATATGTCTAAGAGAGCATAGTGATACAGCTAGAGCCGAAAGAAAAACAGAAATCAATCCTGTTTCCTGGTATACAGAGCTGCAGTCTGCTAGAAAAGCTAGCAATAGCTCAGTTAGTGGGTCAATAGAGCCATAAACCACAGCACAGACTTGGTTCCTGTACTAGTATATTGACACATTTATAAGAAAAAGATACATTTCAGATTGCAGAGGTGACTGGTGTAAATGGAATGTGTTCTTGGCTGTCACCTAACCACTCTCACATTTTCACTATGTTTACAAAAGCACTGGATACCTGACTATTAGACCATCAGGGAATTTAATGACTTTGTATTCAAAGGCAGACTTCAATATAGAGTTTGCCCCCCCTTTGGAGCTCTAACAGCTTCCACTCTTCTTGGAAGATTTTGGAGTTTCTGTGGGAATTTGGGTCCATTCATTCTGCAGAGTATTTATTCGATCAGACTGGACAAAACGGCCCGGGTTACAATCTCCGTTCCAGTTCATTGCAAAGGTGCTGGATGGGGTTGATGTCATGGCTCTGTGCGGCCAATCAAATTCTTCCACACTGAACTCATCCAGCCATGTCTTTATGAAGCTTGGTTTGTGTACTGGGACACAGTCATGGCGGAATAGAAAAGGTTCTTCCCAAAACTGTGTCCACAAAGTTGGAAGCATGGTGTTGTCCAAAATACCTTGGTCTATGGAAGCACTGAGATTGTCATTCAGTAGAAGAAAGGGGACTAGCACAAACCCTGAAAAAAAAAGGTGTGTCCCAATACTTTTGTCCTTACTCTAACCGTCTATCACCACCACCTATCCCAGTGTTTATTTGGACATAGGAGAAAATATTAACCTATAAAAAATGACACTTAAAAAAAAAAAGTCATGCTAAAATACTTTTAAATTATTTTTCAATGCTCTCTCCAGATCACAGGTAACTAGGATATAAAACAGACAATTAAAACTCTTGCAATTCTAAGGCTTAATGAGTATCACATGATTATTCGCTGCTGATCATATGTGCAATGATTTGATGAAAGACAGCTCCACTCCCACAACTTGGCAGGAACACAAGGCACAAAAAAAAATGCACAACATAGCCAGATACAGCCAAAAAGAGCAATGAGTTGCCGGGACGTTTCATTATTTTTCACTCTTGTGGGCCGCGCTGTGCTAGACTGCTATCAGAGGAAGGAGGAGAGGGCGGCAATTAGAGTATAGCAGACGTTTGATATATCTGGCCATCATTATGATAGAGTGCCAGTCTTTTGACAGGGTCTACCCAATAAGTAGGAGCCCTCTGTCAATATTCCAAAATGATAAAATTATTTAATAAAACTGTAGGAGTGCAGGGAGGGTAGTCCTGTGCTGACAAAGTGGAAAAAGCAAGCCAGCTGCCTTTATTAAAGCACTTGGGCGTGGAGAGCAGAAACTTGCTACTGCTAAAGATAAAGCTTTCTAAATGCTTCTCGGCTTGGATGTGCAGACATAGGAACAGCTTTAGGGGCTCCTCAAACTTTAAGAACATCCCTTAAACTCCCACATCTTTTTCAGACAAAATGGTTCTTTAACGGGCTCAAATCAAATATTTTCTCCTTCTCCGAGAGGCCAATTCATAACATATATTTGGTTTTATACACTTTTATAACACCCTATCTTTTATAATTAAACATGCCATTGTTGTTCTTTAGCCTTTTTACAAATAATCTCTGCTCTAATTGGCTGGCCCATATTAAATGTATTGGTGGGCTAAATGTATGAAAATGTGTTGCATTATGTGACATCACACAAACAGTAACGTTAGTTTCAGTATGTGATCTGCCCGGCCTGGAGAGGCACAATACTGCAGAATGCAGACTCGTTTCCATGAGGTGACCCTTTAAAAAAACCATCAGGTAGATGGATCTTTACAGAATAGTGGTCATTGTTCCAGATAATCTGGTCTGGCACCTTTATTTTTGAGAGGCGCTGTGCATGTGTGTACATTGTCAGAGTAGCAGATGTTGTGTGACAGCGTCAATACTGGTCAATGTCCAGTTGAAGGGTGATGCACTGGCATGATTAACACAGCGAGCGCGGCTACGTCCGACACCAGCTCCTGTCTGAGGTTCTGGTCGGGTTACTGGCTAATTTTCCACACTTAATGAGGCCCTTCGCTTTTATTGCTTATACATGTCATTTATTTTCTGTCACTCTCGATAAACCCCATCTAGCCAATTAACAGCCTTTGTTTGTTAATTACATATTGAACACGAGTAGCGTCGTATTTCAAACACACTTTAAAACCTTTTTACAAGGAAATTACCTGCCTTCTTCTTATTTTTTAATATTCACGGTTTTGTAATTCGCCAAACGGGTGCAACATAAAATCTGACTCATAAAATATGATCTTGAAATATGAGGGACACTCATATTGGTTCAGGTAAACAAGCAGGTGCTCAGTGTTTATTAGCAGAGAAGTAAGATCTTCTATGTGAATACTAGCTTTAATTGCTGTCCTGAAAGGATAACACAGGAATTCCAGGTCAACGGTTTCATTTAGCCGTTTAAAAAAACACCAGTTGCAATGACGTGTTGGCAGATGGTCAATTGGGAATGAAGTCTGCTTTATAGGGAAGCAGTCTTAGAGGAACACCCAGGCATTTGGCCATCAGAAAGGACACAATGTGACATCTGTGGTCGTCGCCCAGCATGGTGAAAATTCAGCTCAATGAGGGCTTCCATGTTCTGAATGCTAATAAGATAGCTCTCCCGCTAGCTCAACACAGGGATCTGGAGAGTTAAGCATGGTTACTAGGGGCCCACTGAGAAGCACCTGGACATCTGGAGAACATGGAGAGTTTCTCCAACTCTCTACAGCACTGAACTCAGCAGCTGTTCGCCTACTGCCAGCAACATGCTTCAAATGAACGCAATTACCTGCTGTGAGCGAGGAGTCACTCCCAAGCCTTCTAAGGCATATGGGCTCATAATTCAGATTATAACCACCATCTCGCATTTGCATTTAGACTGAACGTTGCCATGAGTTCATTTGGATTTGCATTTCATCCATGTCAGCACGGCTGAGGATCCTCTGTGATGAGCATTACCTCAAACTCAGAGACCTTACTGGTAAAAGACTATTCAACAGAATTATATTAAGGCTGGAATAAAAAGAAAAATCAATATGGCAATATATCAAGATGGTTCCTCCTGGGAGGAATTGTTGAATACAGCAGGTACAACAATTTCGTTCAAATGGATTTTGTCTTTAGTGAATTAATTTACAATTTACATACTACTGAATTAATTTGTTCTGTAAATCCTCAAGGGGGCGCTAATGAAATCATAATAAAATTGATAAAAGGCAGACTGAAGAAATGTTTATTATTCTTTGGTGAAAAAGAAAATCTTTAAAGATAACAGATCACGAGGAAAAGCATGGTAGAAGGGAACAAACTTTGTATATATGGGTCTATTTCCAGTTTAGGACAACATTTAACACACACAAATGGTAATGCAGTGTATCTGTTTAGCCACCATTTTAGTCATCCTGATCTTGGGGAGAAACCAGCTAATTTCATACAATTAACATTATTGCAATGACCATTATTATACTGCCCTACAAAGGCAAAAGCCCTTAACTTACCAGAGTGTGAAACTGAGAAAAATGACTTTAAAGTTTTTTTGTTGTCCAGCCAATTGTATGATAGGT
>JBBMFX010011306.1:13255-27384 GCA_037832545.1 Rhabdalestes septentrionalis | reverse complement strand
TTATCGTTCATATTCATAATCATATGTTGTTGCCAGTTTACAGGGCGATGTTTCCAAGCACTTTCAGGCTGAAATTTTAACTACATTGCCTAGTATGTCTATTTAATGGTCGCGAGTACGGGGCGGGTTGTAAAAATAGATACAGTGGTGCGGGGCAGGTTGGGTCGGGCCAAATAATTTCATAAAAGCGGGACCCGTGGGTTGGAAAAATACCCGACCCGCGCATCACTAATGCAGACCATTGGCTAGGTCAGGAACCAAAATAATTTGACAACCATTATGTATAACGGTGAGAGATGAGGTTTTTTTGTTTTCCGGATGAGTTTTTACCACAATGCATAGGCTTGTGAGGGTGGAACAGTTGATCTGTCTTTGTTTCTTGATGATTCGATGGTGTTCTGAACTGTATTTTTTCAAAAAGCTACTAGTCTCTACAGGGTAACCATTAGATAAGTTCCCATATTATTCAGTCTATATATGATATCCGTGTAGGGACTGAATAATAAGCCATACAGGCTAAACAGCACTTCAGAGTGTTTTCAGGGGTGAAACCAACCAAAGCACAATTGTGTCTTTGCCATTTACACAAAAAAAACTGACTGTGTTCCAAACTGCACACTACCACACTAAATAGTGTGCAAAAAATGCTCACCTACTATAAATGGCCTGCACACAACATCAGGGGCCAAGGTCTAACCTCATACATAGACTGACATAAATATGCACGTGACAATTCCTCACTCACTGCACCGACACTTTCCAAAACTGTACTAAAACAGGCTGGCACTAAACTCTCTTGAGTAAGTTCTCGATCAGGAATAAAAGCATTCAATGATCTAGTATGTTAAGTATAGAAGTATAGAAGTCTTGGGAGGCAGCCACAGTTTGTGTGTGTGTGCGAGTGAGCTCCTTGTCTGACATACACTGTTATGTCTGAGTCCATTAATTCAGTCCAAACACGCACACAATGCGTGACAAACCACACAGATTACACCTTCCGCTCAGATGAATCAGAGTTTAAGAGTTTTGCATGCTTGGCTCTCAAATACCACAAATTCCACCTGTGCACATCCACAGAGATTCAGACCTGATAAGAGCAGAGGAGAATTTGCTCTAGACTAGAAAGGCTGGGCTCAGTATAAGCTATGGGTTAAATCTCAAATAGCAAGACAAAACAGCATAGCTTAAAAGGAAATTCCATCAATATTTCAAAACTGGTAGAACTGCATAATTCAGTCAATGAGCTGTAAACCAAGTCATTCATTGTTGAGATTGTTTTCTTTAGAGTGGTGGTGAATGAAACCGGACCTCAGCCGTTTTATTCACTAGTGACCCTGAGTGAAACTCAACATGTCTACATGTTGATGATGGCAAAATAATGGCAAACCTGAACTAAGTCAGATTTCATTTGGGACTATTTTGCCTCACAATGCCCTGCCTGTATCCCTCTCAGCATCTCTTAGCGTGGTGTCACTGAGGTGTGTTAGGTCCTGTCCTCTGCGTCTAAACTGTGATAAACCTCTGATGAGATGTGTGATTCGATCAGATGTAAATAGGTTCAATCCTCCCCTTATTTCTTGCTGTAAGCCAGCATGTTGTCTTTATTGTCTTTAAAAAGGCATGACTATCGACTGTTGACTTGACTTGTTGCGCTGCTCTGGTAATTCTGCTACTGGCCACTAGAGGTCAGTGTGTGATCACCCCTGTGATATCAGGGTACCAGGAAAGCGATGGAGCGTTTTAATCGAAAAATGAGCAAAATACCTTTAATTTATACATTATTAGTGGCTATCTTTTATATGGCCTATTATTTTTTGTTTATTTGTGTAAGCAATGTTTGGATGTCATTAATCAGAGCGTCAAGTTTCGTGGAAGTGCGGATCCCCTGAAGTATGGATTTTCCTCACTGCAGGTTTTCTGATGAAGTAATAAAACTCTCTTTTATTGGATTGTTAAGAAAAGTATAAGGCTTTCGCCACCTGCATTCAGTTTTTTTTGGCTCATCCTTCATTTCGGCACAAGGAATTTTATTATCATTTTGGATTTCGAAGTCACAAAAAATGCTAATCCAAAATGAGCCATGAGGCTGGCGTGGTCTTAAATCGGGACTAGACGTTTACACAGAAAATAACTTTATTTAAGGCATTCGGGAAACACAATCGCTTTGACATAAACCCTATATTTATGTTAAGATTGTAGTTGGATTGTACATTTTAGGCGTCAGATGCATTTTATCTCGCTATTTTAAAACAATCAGAACTCTCTTTGTAGAATTAGAATGCTAAATGTTGACTATTGTGACGTCCCTCACCTTGGAGTTCTAACTAGCAACCGCTTCCAAACACACGGGTGTGCGCTCACACACTCTCACTGAGACACACCTGAGCTGAAACAAACACCTGCAGGAGAGCTGAAACACTGCCTCGCGCACTCAGTGTGTTCTTGATGGATAAATTCCCTCCCAAATTCAGCAGGACGTTGGTGACGCCCGACCCTCATTACATCCCAGGGTGAGAGAACTTGATCAAGCGTTTTTTTGTATTTTTTTGTATTTGTATTTTTGCACGCTTTTCAACTCTCCCAACTGTTATATTTGAATAAAAATGTGAAGTTTTTGTGCTTTGGCAGTAAAATGAGGACTCCTTAATCCAGATCCCATTTCATGTTTTAATTCAGATCACATTTCACTGAACTCTTCAATTCTCCTGCCCATGTTGGTAGAGACTGCATGACTTGAATATCTATCTATGTATCCATCTATATATCTGTATATTTATCTGTCTGTCAGTCTATGAAGAGTTTCATAATGATTTTGCAGGTATGCAGGCTACTGTCCACAGCTGAAATATCACCTAGGGAAGACGTATGGTCAGCTGACAGGACAGCTTCTGACCTCTCCGGAGATTTCGCGCTCTCCCAGGCTGGTTCTGCAATCCGGACGTTTCCCCGCCACCCAGACAGAGACGGGGGACATGGGAGGCACAGGGGGCAAGAGAATCCGAACAGGGCTGAGCAGGCAGCGCGACAGAATGATACCAGGATATACAGGTTACAAACATAAACACACACACACAAACATTTTACCCTCTTCATATGGAATTAAACCAAATATTCAAATGATTTCAAAACCTTTTTATTATCTAAATCAGTATCATTCATAGCTCTCTTCATTGTTTTAATTTTTTTCTGTAAGCAAATTTTTAAAAAGTGAAAATAGTTTAAATCTCTTCATAGACAAGTCTACGGTAATCTAATAAACTGCAACTGTGCATTAAATTATGCAGAAGGTGTGTATGGATTAGAAATTCAACAAAACATGCCTAATGGGAATTCAAAGGTTTTTGAAGGTGCGTGTGTTGATCTTTGTTAGGTTTTGTTCCTAAAAGCCAGAACTACTTCTCAAAGACATATGCAGAGACGTGTCGAGAGGCTCTCTGTGAGTTTCAGTCGGAGCAGGAGAGGAGGATCCAGCTCAGTTCTGCGGATCTGCTGCCTGCACTCAACCACACACTGCCGAACTTCAAAGTAATAAACACGAACTCTCTCTCACACACACACACACACACACACACACACAAACAAACATCAGTGTTTTAGGTAACCTCTGTCACCTCCCCTTGGCCCTTTGAGCTGTGCCTCAGTGCTGGGGACGTTTAATTATGAATGCGGGAGAGATTGGGTATCGGAACAGGTCGTGTAGCACAAACTCATTAAACAGGAAGAAGTGCTGCTTCTACAATCTGGATCCACACTCTCAGATTCACAGCAATTACAGGCCTGAGTACAGCACAGCGATTACTCTATACTAAAGGAAAACTCCAGCGTTTTCCAGTATAAAACATCGGCTAGATCTGTAGAACTTGGAGGCCAAAGTCTCAGATGTGGTTAATCATATAAATCACTTTTGGGTGGTAGCGGTGTAGTGGGTCAGCTACTTTCAGCTATGAACCTAAAAACCACAAGATTTCAGGTTTAAATCCAATTTTGTACTTAAATGATACACTTCCAGAGTTGCTCAACCAGAACTGTCCCTGTAACTAATGATTGCAAGTTGCTCTGGATAAGGGCATCTGCAAAATGCCATAAACTTCTTCTGTTTGGAATTGGAGCTACAAGGCTAACACTACTTACAAGCACTAAAGGCCAACGGTCATCCTTATATTTTCTGTGATACGTCACCGGAACATCTCAGACCTGGTCAAACACCACCCAGACCTTCGTTTAGGACTGAAGCTTGCAGGCTAAATTTGCTAATGAAAGACTAGAAGTCAGTCCCCATTCAGCCTGCCCATAAAGGTGTATTAGACTTGTGGATTTGTTTTATGACACAGTATGTGTTACTGTGTCTGTAAAAGTGAACTCAATTTCAGCATGACGTTGAACACAACAGGGTCTGTTTTTACAAACCACCTCAGTAGCAGGAGTGTCAAAGACTGGCAATATCTGCCCTACATAAAGATAAATCTGATCCCAGATCAGTCCTCTCCTAATGTTTTCTGAAACAACTGTATTTGTACAGCTAAACTATAGTTACAAATCTGTTCCAACTCAGGGAAGGGCTCAGGGAAAAGTTTGAGAGAAATTTGAAAATGGACTTCTAGTCTTCTTGTGTAAACTCTAATTATTGCTTACATTTTAGAACCGTATCTTGTAATTTGACATTGTCTTTGGGCTGAAATTGGCAGCTTGGTGTCATTTGCTAAATACATCTGTGGTATTTTTGTTGAATTTTAGTCCAGGCTTATGAGTGGATGATGCCATCATTTTGAAATACTGAGACTGTAAATACTGAGGTCTGTCTGAAGCCTCCTTCTCCTTATATTTACACCAGCCCTTCTGTTTGCTCTCAGCCTCACCAGAACCCCTCAATATGTCCACTAACAGCTCAGCTTGTCTCACTTTTCCAGCAGAGGTGTATCTGGCCTGTGTGGTTAATTTGACTAAAATCTTATATGTAGTAGTAAAGAAATCAGCTCGTGAATGTGAGCATTATGGATTTTTACCAGAAACACAACAAATGTTAAATTTTTTCCATGGCAGTATAGAAGTTCACCAGATTTGTGTTGATGCTCGAGGAGCCAGACATCATGCTGAGCTTTGTTTGGTGTTCCTATGTCACACAGAACCTTCAGTAACATTCAGAAACATGTAATGAAAGGAACCACTACTTTTAAATATTGTGTTATATACAAACGGCAGGAACAGCATGATGTCTGATACCACAAGCATCAACACAAACCGGGGGAACTTCCATATGAGAAGTTGTTTTACCATTCACTGCTCTGCTGCGTGTTTTCTAAGGAAGTGCCCTGTGTTTAAGCTTTAAAATGTGATGCAACCCCAACTGTCTTCTTGCACATTTTGATGTCAAGAACTGAAAAAAAAATTACAACACATGAAATCTGCCAAAATGGTTTGCCCGTCCAAAGAAACTAATTTGGAAACTCTAGTAATCCAATTACATATATGAATTTTGCCCATCATGTTGATTTCTTCATCAGCCACGGAATCTGACCACCCCTTTGACAGCCATCTCTAAGGAAGCTGCCCCATATAGACCTGTGAACGCCTGGACGCCCTGTGGATCCCCTTATTTCATGGACAACAACAGTCCATATAAGTACTTCATTTCAGGCAAGAATATGAAAAAACACATACACACATATATATGTTATTATATTCATATTAATGTTTGAGCTGAGCTTATAAAAATAGTTTATATAAATAAACTTTCTTTACCAGCTCAGCACACACACACACACACACACACACACACTCACATACATATATAAATATACAGCTAGAAAACTTGTGTAGTAATGTAAATTTGCTGTCCCCTCAAATTAACTTGATACACAGCCACTAATGTCTAAAGTGCTGACAACAAAAGTGAGGACACCCCTAAGTAAAAATGTCCAAATTGTGCCCAATTAGCTATTTTCCCTCCCCGGTGTCATGTGACTTGTTAGTCTTACAAGGTCTCAGGTGTGAATGGGGAGCAGGTGTGTTAAACTTGGTGTTATCGCCCTCACACCCTCGCAAACTGTTCACTTGAAGTTCAACATGGCACCTAATGGCAAGGAACTCTCTGAGGATCTGAATAAAAGTGTTGTTGCAATACGTAAAGGTGGCCTAGGCTGTAAGAAGACATCCTGAAACTGAGCTGCAGCACAGTGGTCAATACCATACAGCGATTTAACAGGACAGGTTCTGCTCAGATCAGGCCTTGCCATGGTCAAGCAAAGAAGTTGTTTACGCATGCTTAGCGCCATATCCATATCTTTTGAAAAAAGATGTATGTGTGCTGCCAGTATTGCTGCAGAGGTTGAAGGGGGGGTTTAGCCCATCAGTGCTTAGACTATACACTGCACACTGCATCAAATTGATCTGCATGTCTGTTGTCCCAGAAGGAAAACTCTTCTAAATATTATGCACAGGAAATCCCTCAAACAGTTTGCTGAAGACAAGCAGACTAAGGATATAGATTTCTGGAACCCTGTCCGGTGGTCTGATGAGACTAAGATAAACTTATTTGGTTCAGATGGTGTCAAGCATGTAGCGGAAACCAGGTGTAGAGTACAGAGACTAACATGTCTTGCCTACAGTCAAGCATGAGGTGGGAGTGTCATGATTTGGGGCTGCATGAGTGCTGCTGGCACTGGGGAGCTACAGTTCACTGAGGGAACCATGAATGCCAACATGTCCCACGCTATACTGAAGCAGAGCATGATCCCCTCCCTTTGGAAACTGGGCCACAGGGCAGTATGCCAACATGAAAATGACCCCAAGCACACCTTCAAAACGATCACTGCCTTGCTAAAGAAACTGGGAAAAGGTGTGAGGGATGTCTTCCCTTCCCTGGTGCTCCTCTGGTCCCAGCGAAGGTCCCCGGGCAGGCTCCCATGCCTGCACACAGGAAGAGGGCGTCCATGCCGGTCCAGAGTGCATCAGCACTCTGAAACTGTTCGAGGCTGCATTGAAATACAAGCAAGTCTGGATTTAAGCAAATTATGAAGAAATGAGGGGTGGCTCAAGCATTTTCCACAATGTTGTTTATTCTGGGTGGTCTTTTGTAGTGCCTCTCTATGATGAATCAGTGGCATCAAACTGGAAAATGGATCTGATGTGTCAGCAAGTATATAGGCACTGTCTTATAAAAACCTCATAAAGGTAGTTTTTTTTTCATTTTATTAAATTTTGACTGACCGATAGAACTGGGTACAAGGCGAAACTGTCTTATTTTCTTACAGTTATCATTTTGGAGATATGAGACTATGACATTTGAGATTATAACACTGACATTTTTGTTTTGTGTTGCAGGTTTTACCGGTTATGTCCCCAAAGCTCGATTCCTGATCGGGGCCAGTTATCCTATCACCACCAACAGGGCGCTGATCCAGTTCGGTAAGGAGATGAAGGCGCGTCACGATATCAGCCTGATGAACGAGGAATACAATCTGACCCCACCACCCACCATTTACCCCACTCACCATGGCCTGCCTCCCTCCTACACTGGCCACGTTCCAGGTGTGTTTTCTTTAGTAGTTTAACCCCATTAAGTCTTTGTGTGGGTCCAGTCTTCTGTTGTTCAGAATTCTTTCATATATATCTGTGTACATCTCTCTCAGTATGTATATATATATATATGTGTGTTTGTGTGTGTGTGTGTGTGTGTATATATAATTCTGGGCGTTGGAACCATTACAGCACTTTTGTTTATATAAAGTAAACCTGAAAATTCTTGGGATTTACATACCAAGAGCAGCTGCAAATTTGTGATGTGAAAAAAATGCTTATAAATGCATATTTTTATAGTTCAATATATATATATATACATATATATATATAAAGTGGTTTGAACTATAAAACCAGTATCCGAACTGTACAGCAGCGTTTCTCAAATGTATTTGTCCTGGGGACCAGTCAAGTCAGGGTGTGGGCTGCAGGGCCCTGCATAAACAATCAGGCACATGTTTGGAACCGGTGCTTAGTAACCCAGCACGAGGACGAGGGGGCGTGTCGGACCAGACCTGGATGTCACAAAAGCGGAGGATACCTGCAGTTTCCGTGTTTGTTTCAGCAAACAATTTTAAGTTTGGTTCTCTTACGTTAGTGACATTACACACCTTAGCCTAAGTAACTTACATATCCTAACACAGTTGTAAAGTCATAATCTAGAACATAAAACCCCCAGAAACCAAGAACAGGGAAAAGGACACAATTAACCAGTACCTGTACACTTTACTGTAAGGAGGGACAGCAACTCCCTAACTCATACACCATGTTACTGCGTACTATTCCTCTGTGCGCAACCAAACTAGTTCGCCTACGTAGTCCTGAGCTAAGACCCTGATGGTGCAGGCTGAAAAACTCACGTCTCCATTTTTTTAAAGTGTTTATGGGATTGAGCGTTGGAAATGTGAATTGAGGTGTGTTGAGACTGTTGTAACCCGAGGACCCCCTGTATAAAATAAATTATACAATTTATCTTACAAACATATTATGAATTTAGGGTATGTTCTGAATATGAACAGTTATAATACAATAGTTACCTACACAACACTATATAAATATTTAAATGCAGGTACTCAATCCGGGGATATTTTAGAATGTATGATAAATATGTTTTAGAATGGATATACATAATCATAATGAATGACACATCAAGTCTGTAGTTTCAGGAATTACTTTTGTATTTAAGTCACCTTTACTGTTAATTTGTCAGTCATGGTTAACATGATTTTAATTTACGCTTTTAGCAAATGGATCCTAATTTTCAGTCACAAAAATTTCACATTTTGTTATTTCAACAGGATATAAATTTCGATATGGCCACACATTTGGGCAGCTCACCAGCAACGCCCTGGAGAAGAGTGGTTCAAGAGAGAAGACCAAGTGATGCATGCTGGGACTTTTAGCGGGAACACAGCAGCCAAACACTAATTAATGGTAATTAAAGGAAACAATGAACTGCAACATAGACTGAGCACCATTTAATCAAATCAGTTATTTTGTGACATGTAACATTCCTATAACTAATGAAAACACTTCAGATGAGATGTTGTAAAGTCTCATATGACAAATCAGAGTTTATATATTTTTAAATATATGTATAAAGATCTTTTGTGGTGTCTTAAATTATAATGGTTTAATACAAATGCAAATGGAGGATAAAAAATGGTCCAAATGATAAATATGGATAAGAAATCTTTATTGTTACAGGGATCTCATCAAGCAATGTTTTAACACCACTCACTGAGGAAAAGGGAAGCACTCACGACATCACTCATAATATAAACCGTACAGGAGCTGGACAGGGTTTACCTGGGGACGTTTTAGAATGTATTGTTATTGACAAGATCAGGGATAAAATCCAGTGTGAATCTGTAGTGCATGGAATGATTTTAGTCCAGGATGAATCTGCAGTGTGTGTAGCTTTTACCGTCTGTAAATTTGAATTTTTTATCCTGTATGAATCAGTTTTTTACAGCCTGTCAGTCATTGTTATGGAATGGTTTTAATTGGGTATGAATCTGCAGTTTATGTAGTTATTTACAGTCTGACAGTAATAACTGAGTAGTGATTTTAATCCCGTATAAATCTGCCATTTGTGTAGTTTTTACTGTCTGACAGTTATACTTGTGGAGTGATAATAATCCAGGATGAATCTGTAGTTTGTGTAGGTTGTACAGCCTGACAGTAATATTTTTGGATTGGTTTTAATCCAATGTGAATCTGCAGTGTGCAGTTTTAACAGTCTGGCTGTAATGTCTGTGGGTTGATTTGGGAAAATGAGCATTACATTACACAGCTTCTCTCGGAAACCATATCCAGCTTCTATAGTGCTTTAGGCTGCTATTACATTGTTGAATGAAAAGTGATTTGGACTCACGCTTTAGCTGATCACTGTCCTTTTTGTGTATCAGTGGCCAGGGGTCAGACCCCACCTTTTGGCAAAGGGCATTTTCATTTGTTGGAAATCTATCCTATATCTCTGAATGCTGAACCTGCAAAACCTATATGTTATACTACATGCATTTGAAAATATTCATAGAAACTGACCACATATGAAGGGCTTCACAGGAAAATGTGTCTGTACCAGTTTGTTGCCATGCATCAACCCTTATGTTAATCCTCATGCTGGGGAACACTGAGACAACTGGGACTCACTTGGCTAACTCTGTACTGTTTAACCGGCTGTCTTGACCTGAACCTAAGACAAAGATTCTACCTAGTAAAAAGATAATACAATACGCAGTACCCTTCAGAATGAATAAGTAGGAGCATGTGAATGATACCTCCCCAGTGTAAAGCAGGTAGGATAAGCCCAATTCAATCTGTGGTTGTACTCTGATTATACAGATTTGTAAAACTAGTCCTTTTTTGCCCTGAGAAATATATATAATAGGTCATATGAAGTAAAATTTCACTTAGGTAAAACTTCAAACTTGCCATGTGATTGACTTATAGATGTGCAATATAGGGTTCTATCCACTAGAAGGAGACACTAGCAACGATTAGCTTGTTGGCTAATGGTACGTTTCACATTTATGTAAGATATGTAGTTGCACCTTTTTGAACTGTACTCTCTTAAAACCTCATTTGGCATCTTTTGAATATGATTTATGATATTATTTGCTTCTTTCCAAGACCTAATGTGTTCTACTAGCAATTTTACAAATGTTTTTCATCAGGTCATCCATAATACTAAAGTCTGTTGCAAATTAACAGTCCAAAACCTGAAATATCTTGTGTGCTTTCAGTGGGTTGTCTGAGAGTTTTAGTTTCTTTATCGTGCAAAAATAGTGCTAAAAATACAATTTTATGGGTGCAGCTCTGTCTGCAGGTTGATTATGCTTCTGTTCACACCACATCCATGTGGCTCTTGCCCCCTACATAAGGATCGGCCTGTATCCCTACCCCAGACGGACTGGGCCAGCAGGTCCACTTTTGATGCTCCAAGCTTGAGCCATTGTGAAGGTAACCTGAGGGAAGGAAAACACAGATCACTTTCAAAATTGTGCTGCAACAATAACATACCCACATGAAACAAAGTGCTTTACAGTGTATGAGAGTCTAAGTAAATAACTTTTAAACACAAAATTCCATCAAATCACAAATATTAAAAATGAGTTAAAATATCTTGCTCCAATTTCACTTGTTTTAACTAATTATCTAGAAATTATGCATGGCTGGTTTAAAGATATATAAAAGCCTTAACAAAATGTCAAAATTAGAAATCTCTTTGGCTTCATAAACATTTGTGTCCTCTGGCAACATCAGGATTGATTTGGCTGTTTTAGCACACTGTATACCAAGAGTCTTTATAAGCTGTAGCTTGCATAGACCCTTGTCCATTTTATCAGCTTCACTGACCATACAGGTGCACATTGTACTTTACAGTTATTGTCTGTTGTTCATCTGTTTCTATGTTTACATTACCTGGTAGTCCCCTTTAGCCTGTTTTGCAATGGTCAGGACACCCACTGGACCACCAGTGAAAGTAGTAGGTGGACATATTAAAGTGAATTGTTTTTCAAGGAAAGAGCAACAGAGCTGAGACTAAATTATACCCAACTTGTTGAAGATACTGACCTGGTTTTCTTAGTTTGGTTATCGTGTTGATGTGCCCTATCTGATGCCATCGAGGTGCCAACACCAGAACCAAATAATCGGGCCCAGCGCAGCTCTTTCTGAGGCTTCACCCATTGAGTTGATTGAAATAACCCCTCCTTTTCTACCTCTAAGTTTTCCACTTCTTCATTTTGTCCGTGTGAGCAGCGACTGTCCACCACCACTCCCTCAGTGACAGATGTTTGACCAAGCCACCACCCAGGACATTCCCTTTCTGAAGAAATGAGGGAAACAGATTTCTGCTCATTCTTTTCCTCTGGAGAGAAAAGCTCAGGCCGCTTACAGAGCCTAAGTGCACAGCTTTGGAGGTTCTCGGCCCTGGGATTTCGATGGTGCAGATGTCTTTCCTCCTTCAGTTTAGGCTTTTGTGAATGTCCATCCGTCTTCAGTTTGGATGGTATTTGAAAGAACAGGTCATTTGATGGGGCAAGGGATCTCAACGGCTTCTGGGCTTGTCTCTTCTGCAGCCTCAGCTCAGAAAGTAGGTGGAGGTCAAATGGGAACTTGTTGAGTGGCTGAAGAAGTATGAGGAGCTCCAGGAATAAAGACTTACAAGCTGACCCCTGGGACAAAGACAGGAATGCCCAGTGATGGTAGTACTCTGTCAACACATCTGCAGGAAAAGAGGGAGAGAGTGAGGCAGTTGTACTTCAATCAAGAATACTTACTGTTACAATTATAGTATACAGGGAGCATTTAGCATCGTTTGACTGCTAAATTAATTTCTCTGCTAGATATATTAGCAAATCGGGTTGAGTACAGGGGGTCCTTGAGTTACAACAGTCTCGACATACAATGTTTTGAGTTTACAATGCTCACTCCCACGCAACTTTCACTGTAAGCCTCATACTTATGGATTATGTGGGAGAACTAATTTGGTTACACAGTAATGTACCATATACATGAGGGAGTTTTCCTTTTCCATTTTTTGGCTTGGTTGTGTTTTTTTTACAACTGAATTAGTATAGGTGAGTGTTTCACCTAACACCAACATTCAGGTTATGTCACTGTCGAATGAACAGATCTGTAAAGTAACTCCATGACACCCTGTAATGAATAAGGGGGTTGAAGAATTATCAAAAAACCCCACCAGTCAATTTTTTTTCACTAACATCAATACTTACCTACACAGGTGTTCAAGTGACGAAGCCAAGACTCCATAGCATGTAAGCTAAGAAACAGAATTACTGTTAGTCCTCAATCTGATTTTCGACGGTTTCTTTTTTAATACTGAAAATTGAACTTGTTTGTCGAGGAAGGCACTTACTTCAGCAGGCCCAGAAGGAAAGCATTGACCCGCATACTGTGATTGGTCAACTGTGAACACTTCCTCACAACTGAAACAAGACTGTGCAGGATTCGAGCAGATGGGCCTGAAAAAGAGTATATAAAACTACAATACCCACATCCCCTACTGTGAAATGAGCATGAAGAGGAGCGGCATCATTCAGCATCATGCACACCTAGAGAACCAGCAGCAGTTACAGACCGTGACATACCATGTTTTAGGTTTGCACCCGCTAGTGGTTATAGTTAGGTAAAGGGTTTACAACAAAAACACGTATCCTGAATTGTAATCTAAAATATCTTGAAAATAGAACTACAGAACCATTAAAAACTGTTTGGGTATATATAATTATATATGTGCGTGTCAGATGTCTAACCAGTTGGTGTGTGTCCGATGGTCTAACCACAGAGTGTGTGTCAGATGGTCTAACCAACGAGTGTGTGTCAGATGGTCTAACAAGTGTGTGTGTGTCAGGTGGTAAACAGCAGCAGCTCTATCCTTGGACACTTTACAGAAGGAGTCTCTGTAGAAATGTTGCACACAAGCAATGTTTGTTACAAGCTTCACAGATAACACGGAGTGTGTTTTATAAGCTTTAGATATCTGTGTTTAAGCATGAATGACCAATAATATTCATATTGAGTTCTGTTAGTTTTAAATAATGGGATAATGCTGTTAGTGCTGTTAGTATTAAATAATGGGAATTTCATAATGTTTCTCACAAAAATAGCAATAGATTCGTTTTTTCCTGTTTTTTAAATATTTATGTTCTGAATTTGGCTTACTTCTCACAGACTCTTCTTGGTATTTATTGCTCATTATATATTTATTTGAGTGTCAAAAAAAATGCAGACCTTCCTCTGCTGCTAAAGCATAAATAACAATAGTTTTTACGAACCTGGTTGAGTGGAGGCTTCCACCACACTCCACGGTTTATTACGGCGCTGTCCAACAATCAAGTCCAGCTTATAGGCTTTCAATCCGTCCTGTAGAATGTTCTGGATGGCCGGACAAAGCTGACCTAAGACAAGCTGGCCGATGTCGAGGCAGTGTGAGCTGTTCCCCAGTCTGATCTGAGGTCAGATTGTGACACAGTTAGTAAACTCCTACAAAAACAATGATAATTAACACCTCTATCCTTTTCACAACAGTGGTGAAGATCTTAAATCATGTTATTTTCTGTTGCTTGAGCTCCTCTAATTGGATC
>JBBMFX010011306.1:0-13245 GCA_037832545.1 Rhabdalestes septentrionalis | reverse complement strand
ATTTCATGTCGAACCTAAAGGGAGATGTTTTGCCCCATTTTACTCTGTTATGTAAATCATATTCTTTGCCTTCTGTCGTCTCCTGATACTACCTTCTCCTCCGGGTCCCTGCTGGAGCCGAAATGGGCCGTGATGGCATCCACTGCTGAGCCCACGCTTTTCAGCATCCCTCAAAAAAGCCAAACAGAGAAATGAAAATTATAATTTGTCTTGTATTGATGTGTCAGGATTGATGTTTGACAAAAAAAACACATTAATTATGCACATTACGTGCAAAGTATTATGGGTCGCATTTGCACACGCCTCTATATTTTACAAGATCATAAAACATTTTTACAAAAGACTTGCATTTGTATTCCTGCAGATGCACACACAAACACACACTCTCATACATACGTGGTACATTAGCCAATCCAAGGCAACGAGAGTCAAAAGTAGGTCACAATTCAAAGCAAACCCCTACAGGGAAGCAGAGGCTGCAGAGAAATTTGAGTCTGTCTCTCTGTCCGTGCAGATTCAGGCATAAAATACTGCACTTCACTGCTCACTGAGAGGCTGTGAAGAGGAATACTCAATACTGTGTGCTGGCACTTTGTCAATATTTCAATATCAAACAGAAAGCTAGGCAGGACCTCCAATTACGGCATTAACAACGTAATTATCAGAATAAGTTAGAACATGTGGCATTCAAAGGGAATCATTGTTATTCTTTTTAGAATCAGAATTAGAATCAGAAAACTTTATTGATGCCAGAAGAAAATTACGGATGCTATGACTGCACAAGCACTAAGACACAAAGAACAGAATAAAGTGTAATATCAAGTCAAAATAAAACACTCTAGGAAATACACTAAACTATATACACAAGATGCTATGGTCAATAAGAGCTACAGAGCCTCACAATGGAGAAACCACAGAAGGTTCCTGTTTTCAAAACAAGTGTAATCTGCAGAGGAGATGCATCTGCATCATTCAAAGGCAAAGTTAGTATGTGGACAATAACCATGAATCAGATGTCTTTTAGAAGTGTGAGACTCACACAGACCGAGCAAAGTACAAAGATAATAAGAATATTCATTCTTATTTTCATTTTTATTAGTACGGTTGCTGTGGTCATCGTTTTTTTCCCTTGTATTATTATTATTAGTATTGTTGTAGTTTTTGTTGTTGTTGTTTGTTTTTATCATCATCTTAATCTTATTTTATAGAAGTAGTATTGATTTTTGTTTCTGTCATATATTGTTATTATTATTAGTAGTAGTAGTAGTAGTAGTAGTGGTAGTAGTATTGATTGTTGTTGCTGTCTTCAATAATTATTATGAATATTATTATAGATACAAAGTCCTGTTTTCCCCTTACCTTTCTTCTGCTTTAAATGAATGGACAGGACTTCACTGGAGGCATCTGGTGAAAGGCAAAACTCCTCAGGTGGTTTGTCTATCAGAGGAACCGAGTCACTGAGTGTCTGTGTGACTGAGTAGCCTGCGGGAGCACAGAGAGCAGCATCAGGTTTCAGACACATGAATCCACAAGTGGTTTCACACTAAGAAAATATAACACATACCAGGTCCCTTTCTGGGTCCAGAAAGTCCAGACATAGTGTTGAGACCCTCACTGGTGTGAAGAACATCAGAGGGGCTCCTTGGCAATTTGGGGGTCAGAGAGGTCAGAGAGGTCACTGAGGTAATGGCTGGAGAGGAACTAGGATTAGCAAACTGGATTCCTGCCTTTGGGGTTCGAAGCTCCACAAGAGAAGTTGCCTGGTCAGGATGGGGTTTCTGCAGTGGTTCCATGATGAGAGAAGTCTCATTTTGGTCAGTTTGATCTAAAAAGGTCTGGACTACTCTTGGGCTCATTACTGGTAGATTTGGGCCTGCTGTCTTTGGACTACCTTGTTTTTGGTCTTGCTCTGGATGGCTCTGGAACAGCAGTGGGCTGGGTTGAGCCCAGTGAGTCCGGCGGTGAGGCTGAACGGGGCTTGGGGTACAGGTAGAACAGGTATCGGAGCTGGTTGCTGCTTCCAGATACACTGAGGAACAGCTGCCCAAAGGTGAGGGTCCTAAGTAGCTGGTCAACCCTTTGCACCGCCCTGATTTTCTGGAAGTGCTGGGCTTTCCATGTTGGTGACTGATGTACTGGTTGAGCAGAGAGCCCAGGCCTTTGCTCTGTTGCTTTCCTGATGGGGGCTGAAGAACAAAAGGCTGGATGGGAAGAAAAGTGGGTCTCTGGGCTTTTGTGTAGCGAATGACTTCTGGCGAGGAAGCACAAGCTCCTGGTCAACAAGGAGAAAGGACTGCATTAATTATTTCTTTTCTTTTCTTAAAACAGTCACTTCAAACATTCTAAAGCAGTTATGAGTGGCACTTCAAATATGTGCACTTCCGTTACGCTTTTAATATTCTTTTGATTTACAATGTATTCTTTTATTTCTTTTGCTTTTGTTCTTACTAACATTTTCATGCTTCTTGATTTATTAATGTTTTCCTTCCTGTAAAGCATATTGAATATGGGCTATAGAACTAAACTTGACTTGATGTAACTGCTTTATGCCTAATATACACATTTTGTAGTGACCCTTTTTTATTGAAAATGGCATAATTTGTAAAAACATATAGATATCACTGCCTTGGGGCATAGCCAACTTCATCATCTAGTCAAGAAGAAAATGTTACAGTAAACAGTGCATAAATGTGTTTTGAGTACAGAAATGAATTTTTTAAAAATCCAATTAGAATCCAAAAAAAAACAAGTGTTCAGTGTGTCTGAGTGTGTCTGAGTGAAGAGTGTGTTTACTTCAGTTGCTTTATAGATGGGAGTTGTTTTGCAGATTGTAGAAAATCCTATATCTTCGACCCCAAGTCGGACCCAGAGAAAGATGAACATAATGCTTTATGTGTGACTTGTTTTGCTGGTAGACAGAAAACATGGCAGAAAACATGGCAACTAATCTACTGTTGGGGCGCAGTGTAGCATGCCGTACTGTTTACATCCATTGGAAAAAAGTATATTTTTACGCTAATTTATCTGGTTTAATCAAGTGTTGAGGTTTTTTTATTATGTTTTGAACGAGTTTTGTGGCTATTGGCCAGCTGGGCTGAGCTTTTAAAATTAGGAGCAGCAAAGATACAAGATTGCTGCTGAAAAGGGTTTTTAAAAAATGGGGTCTTGACAGAAGAGGGATACTTCTATGCAAATTGGCCTCTTGATATTACATGGGGCCCTCCGTCCAAACCCCTCATTTTGAAAGGGCCTGAAACTGTGAAGAATACATCTGGTGATATCTCATTATGTGAGAGTGATTTTGTGCAAAAACTTCATGTTTTTTATAGCCCATAGATCTATTATAATTAAGTGAGATTTGCATAATATGTCCCATTTAAGTGCTGTAAAAAAAAAACATTTGTTTACCTCCTGATTCAGATGCAGGTTCACAAGGTTCACAAACTTCTGAGCTTTGAGGCGCCTCAGTAATTAAAACTATGTTTTTTCCTAGTGAAGCTTTCCTCTGGGCAGGAGACGTTTTCTGGGTAAACTTGGAGCAAGTAGGAGCTTCCATGCTGTTTTCCATTGATGATGAATCCCCACCAGACTTCTTGCAGCGCGCAAGTTCTGCAAATGAGGTGATGTGCTGCTTTGGCACATGTGAGGGCGGGTCTGACTTTATCTGGCTTGGACAGCTTGGCACACGTGGCAAAGCCTCTTGCTGTGGTGAGGAACAATGCGCCCCAGCCCAGCTCTGAGACTGAGAGGTACTGCCATCAGGGTGTTCACTGAGTCCTGCACCTCTGGACTTTGGGTCATATGGTGTGCTGTGTGTCTCTCTTTCTCCTGATGCTGTTGAGGCATCTCTGATTGTTCTCTTGCATCTCTTCTGTCCAGTGTCCTCATCAGTCTTGGAAAGAAAAACATATGCACACACTGAAAAGGCTGAATGAAACATAGAGAACACGCAAGATTTCACATTCATTAACTTTTAGAAGCACAACAAATGGTAAATTGCCACACAGTAAAACAACTCCTTGGATGAAAGTGCCCCGGTTTGTGTTAAAACTAGAGGTGTCAGATGTAATTCTTATCTTAGTTTGTTTGTTCCCATGTCACATAGAACCAAAGTTGCTGTACTTGTAATAATACTATCCACTACTGGGTTTTTCAAATGACGACATTTGCAAATGTCCACAAGAAACAAAATGCTTTTTTTATTTTAACTCATAAAAAACAGAAAAAAACAAAGATCTTTCAACCCAGGAGGACTTTCAAAATAGTCTCTGGAGGGGGCATGGAGAATTACTGAGCGTTGAGGAGGGGGCATGCAGAATTACTGAGCGTTGGCATGCAGAGCAAAAGAGCAGCAAATGACGGGTGTGTAAGAGAGCAAACACAGGTTTTAGAATGTTTTACACTGTTTTTATTTGTTCTAAGGGTGATAACTAACTTACTCATATACTCGTCAACATTAGCACAGATGTTATATGATTGTTACAGTACCTGGGTGTCCCTCTTGTCAACTTCATCCCCTTCTTCTCCCTCTGGTTTTCTGAAGAGGAAATATTCTGTTGGAGGGGTCAAGCTTCCCTGACTTTGACCTTCAGAACAACTGGTCACGGACGACCAAGCTGGACTCAGAGAGGATTGCGATGAGAGATCACAAGTTACCAATTTGTAATAGTTCTGGGTAGAAGTCATCAGGCGGGCTTGACTTCGAAGACAAGCATTAAGATCAGAGATCTCAAGGGCTGCCAGACCATCAGAGTCTAGTGGGTAAAGGTTACAATTGGGATCAACTCCACAAGGAGACCAACAGGGAATAGGGTTGAAGTCATCTCCATGGGACTGCGTAGCAGGACTGTCCAGATCCTGTGGTATAGCAGGCACTGCATTGTTGGTTTTGTTGTAAATTGCACTGAAATTGACCAGCACCCCATCAGAGCTGTTGCAAGATGAATCGCTAACATACTCTGTCTCTTTTTGAATGAATGATTCAGAGGTTTTAGACTGACCATTGTTGTATTCATCATAGTCTTCTTCATCTCCCCACTCATGCTCCTCACAGTCCATTAATACTGGTGTGCTTTTGCTGTTCCGACGATGTTGAAGTTCTGAGTCTGTTAGGCTCTTGATTTGCTTGTGTTCACCAGGGATCCCAAACAGATCTATCTCTTGGTGCAGCATCTTAAGATTGTGGTTGCACACAGAGCGACTGGCCATACATCGGCTGCAACATGGGAGCCAAATCCCGGTGGTGTACCCCAGGGCTTCATCCTGGGCCCCGTTTGAATGTCCATGCAGCTGAAATGAGGAGCCCTCGCAATACTTGTGCAGATTGTCGCCATCAGAGTCATCATCCTCCTCATCCTCATGGCCGTCTGATTCAGGGAGGAAAGGGTTTTGACACCGTTGAGTGCTTCTTCTGCCTGTGAATTTCACCCTTTTGTGTGAAGAGCTTAATTGGAAGGTTGGAGAGGAATCATATCCTCGACTGCTGTCAGCACCCTGATCTGTGATTCCTGCTTCATCATTGGAGCTGGATTTGCTGCTGTGGCTCTGGAAGTTTTCTTTTGGTGGCTCTTCTCTCTCAGGCAATGAAATACTCTGGGTCAGTTTCAAAGAACTGGGTCTTTTGGGTCTCTGTACCGAGTTGTAAAGCTGACAGCCCACAGACTGACCATGGGCCAGAGGGATGTGCCGTACAATCAACGTCTCTCCTGATAACTTTGCGGAGGCAGCCATATTTTAAAACATCAGCTCAGCAAAATAATCATCTAAGCAGGTTAAAAGTCTCAGCAGTAACTCCGGTAACTACATCACACTCCATTTTCATAATTTCAAAGAACAGCCTGAGGAAAGAAGAGGAGCATTCAAGAAACTCGTCAGTGGTGATAAGATTCACATTCCAAGATATCTAATTTAAACAATTTTTAAATGATTTGTAAAAACAATTAAAGCTGTATTCACAAAGCATCTTAACACAGGACAGCAGACCCAGGATAAGATGGCAAGCAACACTGACAAATCCTGCCTGATTAGAAGTGCATGATGATGAGGACTTGGACAAGGCATGGGGTACTCCTCTACATAGTAACCAGTGTATGGCCAGTAGTCAGTTAAGCAGCCACAAGCTTGAGATGTTGCACTGAGATGTGCTTACACTCCTAACAGACCTCCGTCCCTACATAGATCCAGGATTGAAGATGCTTTGCAAATGTCACACTTAATGTTTTAAGTCTTTTCACCTTCATTCTAATCATTTAATCTATGTTTTATAAAGCAAAAGAGGATCATCCACAGAAAGCTAAAATTAGAATATAGTAAAACACGACCCCAAGGTCAGACCACTGAAATGAGTTACTGCATTGAAACTCACCCAGCTGTGACATTCTATCCTCAACCACACACAGTCAGTCTGACTCGGTCTGTGCAGTAAGTGGGGCATCATGACCCCCCCCCATTGCCCTGTTTCCTCCACTCACATGCGTAAGAACACATTCACAGCATACTAAAAATACACACTTACCAGACAGAAGCCGAAACAATGAAGAGAATGAAGAGCAGAAGGAAAGGGCAAAGTCATTTTCTTGGCTTAGTTTCAGTCACACTTCCTTTGGTGTTTCACTCCTCCTCTGACTGTTTATGTCTGTCCCTCTTCCCTCTCATCCACCCACTGTCTCTCTCTCTCTCTCTCTCCCTCTCTCTTGCCTGGTACAGCGGTTTTGTCCTATAGCAACAGCATCAGCAATCCCTCTGAGCATGCTCAGTGATTTGCGGAGAGGGATCAGGCTTGCGAGGAAAGCAGCGCTGCCTCTGCTCTCAGCAGGGAGCTAAACACTGATTCACATGCAGGCAATATGTCACAACTTGGGTAGACAAACTTTGACAGCCTGTAGTCATCCTCTTCATGCCATTCCTTCAGCTTTAAACTTTCACTGATATCGCTGTTTTGAGATTAGAGTCAAATTACCTGTATGTCCACTCTCTGTTTTACTCAAACCATATAAATTTATGAGGTTATTGTTCCATACAATACTGAGCAAATTGCTTTTGTCTCAGCATGTGATAAAGCATAACATTAGAATAATTGCAAACAAATAAGAAAGCAGTATCGATATCAGTATCATATTTTGTAAAAAAAAAAAAAAATCTAGTTGATATTTTGGGAGTTGGTGAGGAGAACACAGGTTCGATTCCAGAGTCCTCCTCAGTTCCTCTAGCCGTTGTTTAAATTTGTGAAAGATTTAAATTAATGAAGGACTAATTTAGTCAAACCAGCTGACTGGTGTGCTCGGAGAAAATGATGTTTTAGTTGTATTGGTTGAGTTATGAGTTTTGGCATTTAAATCACCTTCATGTCATGTTTTAGTTGCCTGCCATCCTCGTTTTGTGCCCCGATCTGTTGAATGTCTTTGGAAAGGGACACAGCCATATGTGACAATGTTATTTGTAGTTATTGTCATTAATTTTATTTAGTGTATTTATTAATATTAATATGAAAGAAACTAAGTTTTTCAATATTATTTTCACAGGTGCACAGGACTTGCAGTGTACAGTCCAGACCTATGTTGATTTGAGAAATCCAGAAATTGTTTTCAAATGTAAATGCACATAGAGTATTACGAACATGTTTAAACACTCAAAGTAAAAAAATCTGTACATACCCTCTACAAGGAACACACTTAATTTAGACAATTTTTTCTCCCAGGTTTATTGCATAATTCGATTTTTTTGCTGAGTTTAACATAAACAGCACATCAAAACATTAATTCATTATAATCCTAAAATAAAATGTACTTTTGCAAGTATAAGTTAAATTTTTACTGTAAATATTATTGTGTAACATAATGGGAAACTCAATTTAGCTAAACTACAAAAATTTACATAAATGATCTGTATATTAACTGTGAGGTTGAAAACACTGTAATTATTTTTGATTCAATGACTCAAGACATTAATTCATTTTTATATCCTGCCTCTGAGCTGCTTATCCTTACCTGGGGTTGCTGGAGCACCAGACAAAAAGAGGAGAATTACCCTGGACATTTCACTGAACCATCACAAACTATATATATTCACACAGCATACCTGAACTGTACTGAAGTGTCGTGATCTACAAATCAGGTTTCTAAGGATCTTGTAAAATATTTCAAATGGAGCATAATCTGGACAGCAATGACAACATCTGGAAAATTCCATCTGTCGAAGTGACATGTTAACGTTCATGGCAAATTCGATGCAATCAGAGAGGCATTGGGGAACATTTCCTTATTTTCACAAGTGTGCTGCTTTAGGGGGCTGATTTCATTTGTTTACAAAGCTTTTGTCTGTCAGTGACGTAAACAGCCCCCTAAATCCCGATGGCGGCAATAATCTGTAAATAATCTCCCAGACATCTGCTGCGGAGGCAGAGAGAAAAGGGTAATCAACCCCCCCCACTCATCCTTCACTCGCCTGTCATAGTAAACAACTGTAAACTCATCTGACATCTCATATCCATCACTATAACAACCATAACATGGTAAATAAGTCAGACTCAAAAGGGATGCCTGAGTGCCTGTGCAGTTAATTTTGCAACTCAGTTCATGGTTTAACCGCCTTTCTACAGTAGCTATCACACACTTGCCTGACAAACACTTAGTTAGATTTCCAAAACCAGTACTGACCATGACCCTTTGTCTTTGTGATAAGACCACACAAAGTATTTAATAGTGTTTATCACTCATGTTTATTGTGTGGCTTTACTTATTTACAGAATGTTGGAGGACAACAGGGGGTTGTTCTACCTCTTTAACCCCCTCATTGCTCACTAACAGCTCAACAAAGAGGTACGAAGTTTCACACTGTATGTTCTTGTTAACTCTTATAACCCTCCAAAAACATGGACATTTCTGCAGTTTAGTTGTCTTTACTTTGTCAATACAAGGATTTTTAAGAGCTGTTGAATTGGATCTAAAGAACATGTAGAGAACATGCATAGTTTTTCACATTTGTCTATTTTTTGAATGAGAAAATGTCTTTGCTACATGTTTGACGTAACACTACTATGTCACATATAACGTTCTCCCCGTTCTTTTCCTGTTTTTTGGTCTTTTTGCAATGTTGTGTTCTCTATATGTGTTCTGGCCTGTTGTTGTTTACATAATGCTTGTGCCTTTGTTTATATGTTTGTTCTACCTATCAGGTGTAGTTAGAGGCACATAACCTGAAGGGACTTGTACATGTAATGCTTTAAAATCTATTGTGTACTGAATTGGCAACCAGCGCAAGGACCTGAGAAGTGAGGTGATTTCTTTTCTTGGTTTTGTTTAAAAGTCTGGAAGCAGCATTTTGAATAAGCTGGAGCTGTCAGTGAGCAGAGAATTGCAATAGGTTGGATGAGGTACATAGGAGTGTTCTATACATTCTGTAAAGCCAACCATGAAGCTACAACATGATGTCACTCTTTCATGGTACACACAACTGTATTATCTTAATGTCCATCAAAGTATCCTGAAACATGCATTCCAGACTGAACAGACTGTGGCTAACCTGAATATTGTTGCCTGTCGTCCATGCTCACACAGCATGCGAAATTGGCATGACTCACTGATGTAGAAGCACACAGACTGACAGTCCAGAACGAGCTTGGACCATTATAAGGCTTTGCGTGGACAATGCTAAAGGACATCGTTAAAGACCCTTGTTTGATCCAGGGATGTCTCTATGGAAGATTTATTTTCAAGCTGACAGGGACTGATGTGGATTTCTGTCAGTTTTCTGCCTGGACATGAAGGAAAAGTTAATAAGAGCTCAAACAGTCTGGGGAAATGTACCGGGGGCATAAGATAAGAAAAAAACAAATAAACAAAGAAATAACAAATATCAGTGATATATATATATATATATTAACTGAATATACACTGTACACATTTGTTTTAAATTATATTATCATTAACATTTCTGATGGTACTTTTACAAATGTTATCTTACAATATAATTTTATGCCGATGTTGTACAAATGTTTGATCAAACTGAACTGAATGCTTTTGCGACAGTGATAACAGAAGATGTCATAAAAAGACACCATGAAACTTAAGATAACACTTTCTCTGGATGGTTCATTGAAGATGCTTTGTAGATGTTCATCATGTTTTTAACTAACATTGAAGTGAATATCTTAAATGTTACTGAATCTTAGGTTGAATAAAAAAGATTCTATTAGATATGACCCTAACTCTTACCCTTAAAAGTTCAATAATGAAGAGATAGTGGTGTTAAATTTGGAACATATTTACATAAGTGTGTCGTTTGTCCTATGGCATCATTACTTCATGGGCAAGTATCCACAAAAATGATCCCATTCAATAATTGAAAAAAAAAAGGATTGTCTTTTAGCCATTTCCAAACCACAAATTGGGCTTTCAGACCAATACTGTCCTAAGATGTCCTCTGATGGATGAGGATTCACAGTGTAAATACACAGAGTTATTGAGATTAAAAAAGATAAACAATGGTGAAAATCTATCAAAATTTATTGTAAATTATTCAACATACAAAACATGATATGAAAGACTATTAAATGCACCCATCAATGTCAGTGCAAGACCTCTAACTTTAATTAAATCCAAGGAAACAATATGACACATCATGACAAACTGTGGTGGATAGCTGAATTAAAAGCACCAGGAGGCTGAATGAATCCCTAAGCATTTAGAGCGCAATAAATAATCTTGTCCGCTCTCGTTTTACAGTACTGATAAAGCTGTGCAGACCTTAGGATTTTCCATATTTGAATCCACCAGAATCAAACTAATTAAAACATTAAAAAATTATATATACAATTAATTACTATCCATATCCCTTTGATATTTTTTTCATACCCTTGGGGTCTCAGGGTCTGTGGTTGGGGCCTGGTCATTCTATGGATACACAGACAGATGGATGGATGTGTGAATGAATGAATGGATGTGTGAATGGTGGGTTGGTTCATGGATGTATGAATGGGTGCGTTGGTTGATTGGTTCATGGATGGATGGATGGATGGATGTATGGATGGATGTGTGGAAGGATGGAGGAAAACAGGGTGGTGAGTCTCCAGAGCTGTATTTTGACACTTGTTTAGAAAAGTCCACAAAAAATCACAGTAAATTCAAACAGAAAACCCTGACACAACATGTCAAATTTATCAAGATATAGAGACATAATCACAACGCCAGTGTGGGTAAACAACCCCCATCTGCCTCAGCCCAACCACCCCCACCAGCTCTGCCCTTCAAGCAACCCTGAAAATCTCTCCCATTTCAAAGCAACAATAATAATACTTATCAAAAGCGCTTTCATTTGGATTTGAATCAAATTCACAGCTTAAATTCACAGCCTTGCGGCACTTTTTTTTAGCAAAACGTTTTCAAAGATGAATAGAACGTCAGTGAATGAATCAAAGCAATTAAGTTTCAATACGTTCAAAGATATCAAAAGTCTTTTTCAGAAATTGCTTGTGTTGTACATCAGTATCCGTGTGGTGTTTTCATTGGAGCACTGCTGCATAACGTCCACTGGCCTTGGTCACTTGTCAGTAAAACGTATTCTTTTACGATTCTACAACTTGGCTTCTTCAGCGTGTTCTGACAAGCATCCTAAAGGATCCGCTGTAAGGACCGGGCCAGTCACTTTACTTCCATTAAACACTTCACCAGACAAAATATTTTATTTCTTCTATGCATTCTCTCTCTGATGGAGGTCATATTGCTGCTAAGCAAACTAAAAATGAATCAATTGGCATGTTACTGTTACAAGATTTTGTCATATTTATGAAATGTCAAAGTATCTTTGAAAGACTGAAACCTTTACAACTACATGTCCATGTCATATATTAAATAACACACACTTCACATTTAACCATCTTGTGTGTGGCCTGAGGGTTGAAGTGGACTAACTCCATCTCTTTTGGAGTCTATCGTAGCTCTTTTTCTTTAAAGCACAGATGTACATTGCTCTGGATAAGCCAAATGCTGTGAATGTAAAATCTAAAGAATACTGTCATTAATAAGTCAAAATATGCTCTGAAAATGACATATTATGAAAATTTCCGACAGACAGGAGCAGACTTATCATCTCTTGGGCCTCAGGAAGGTTTCGGGCTCCAGGTGTTGAGGCAGTTCGATTTGTCATTAGGAGAGGGATATTGGGGTGTAGGTTTAAATTTGTCAATAAAAAGCACATTCACAAGGCCCTTTAGCAGACAAGCTCTCAGGTACTGCATTGTTTTACTTCAATATGTTGTAAAAATGACACACACTAGTGGAGGCATTTCAATTATGAGAGAACACCATGTAAAGTTCTTTTTTGTTACTGATGTTTATGGCAGGAATACGCCACTGTACTTTCTAACTGAAACACAACTATTGCTGAACAAGGACTCCTCCCTGTCTTCACTAGAAATGATGGTTGTTTCTAAGCTTCTTTCTGGCTTGTCACCTGGTGTCCACATTAGTGTAGGGCTTTAGTGCCCATAAAGACAATGCAGAAGTGTTGGCGCCCCATGGTGTCAGGTCCGTTAGGAGCTCTGGGCTCCCTCCCCGATGTTGCGGTAGATCTGTGGCGAGTTTTCTGCTAAAGGCGACTCTGCCAGGGGGAAGAGTGTTGGTCTGCTCTTCACCTGCCTCCGCAGGAAACGTCCTGATGTCACCAAGTCGCCGTAGCCACGAGCATGAGAGAAGGCGTAACCAGAGCGACGGGTGCTGATGCGTCGCCGTGGGAACCGGCGAGGAGGAGGAGGGAGCACAGCCTTGGCCTGCCTCACTTTATAGCGCACCTGAAGAGAGGTGAGGAGGCCAGAGAAGAATGAAAGTGGAAAAAGGGGGAGAAGAAGTAATAAAGAAGAGAAGAGGAAAAAACATAAGGATCAATGTCAGCACAGTCTTCAGATCAGCATGAGTACAGACATCAGATTGGAAAGTCTGTGGAGAGCATAGGCTGTGATTTATTTTGGCACCCCCTCAAAACTAAATACACATAAGCATTAATAAACAGAGGTTTGGTTGTGATTGGCTGTGAATGAGTGCAGGTCATGAGACTCTGACTGCTGCCAGAAATAACTCTGCTGATATGAGTCAGCACTGAGACCTCCTACTGCTGTAACACTGCATCACACACACACACACACACACGCACGCACACGCACGCACACACACGCACACACACACGCACACACACACACACAAACACACACACACACACACACACACACACACACACACACACCCACACACACAC
>JBBMFX010011278.1:0-12930 GCA_037832545.1 Rhabdalestes septentrionalis | reverse complement strand
AAAGTATTTTATAGGGTCAAAAAGATGTGTTCTTTCTTGTGATTTAGTTTAAACATGATTAACTGCCCATGTCGCTGTTACTTTGCCAGGACCTCCTTGAAATAAGCGTGCACGCGCATGATGGATGTGAATACAGGATTTCAGCACCAAGAACAGCGGAGGGGGGCCTCTCACGTTAAGGGGGCTGAATCGGCAACAACCCCTACACTTAATGTTTCGGGCCGGGCTGGGCTCGGGCACAAGGTGCACGGGCTCAGTCTCGGGTCGGGTCTCATTTTTTGGGCCCAATCTAAACTCTACAGTGAAGCATTAAAAAGAGACACACCTTGCGCGCGCAGGTAATCACTGCTGACTCGTGGCAGCTGTGTACAGTCAAGCTAATCGTTGTCAAGCGTGAAATGGACACAATCCTGTCTGTCATCTACTATCGTCTATGACTTTCCATTACTCATTCTGGGTGATTTGATATTCATCTTGACATTTCCAGCTCTACTGTTTACTGTATACATATAAAGGGTGGGGCCTAATCTGAATAAGTTATTTGGAATAGCACAAATAACGTGTTTTTTACGAATACGGTATTCGGACAAATACTTTAAAAATATTTGTATTTGGGAACCACCCCCGCCCCGTCACACGCTCGCGTGGTTTTGGCATTCGCCCTGCGATCTGAAAGTCGTGGGTCGAGCCTGAAGACCGCTAGGCACCTCTGACTGAGTGCGGTACTGTCCCCACACACTGTTCCCCGGGCGCAGAGTACATGGCTGCCCGCTGCTTCACTTGGTGAATGGGTTTAAATTCAGAGGATGAATTTCGTGCTGGTGTGTTCACGTGTGATCGATTGATAGATATTCCACTTCCCCGGAGTTTGCCCTGCATTAAACATTTTCCTCGAATAATTTTCCCTTTTAACAAATACAAATACAGATACAAATAGTGGCCGCTCTACTCACCCCTAATACATATACATATATACAGCGTGATAGGCTGTGATCTCAAACCCGAAAATGCGCATAAAATAAGCTATATTTGGAAATGATGGTTAAACCAGTCATCGTTAATTTTGCAAACTACAATGGAAAGAAAGAAATGCTTAGTCTTTCCATTGCTCGAAAAAACAGATCCTCTTCAAGGGTACACGTATATATGTGCAGCACGATTTTACTACAAAAGTGAAACAACAACGAGCAGAACATATATCTCTGCGGGAGCATCTAAAGAAGCTGCAGGTTAAATCACACAGCCTGTCTCCAGCAAAGCTTAAATTTTTCATATCGGATTGAACTACAGCAATCTATAGAAACGCAGAACAAGCTTAAAAAGATCTATAACGACATGACATATAATAGAGCAGAAAATTACATCGGGCTTTCACGTGAAAAAAAATGTAAGTTATGTCTCAGCAGGTGTGCCGCCAGAAATCTTGGGCCCCATGAAAGATTAGAATTTCCAGAGGAAATAGTACATAAAATGACAAACTAAGTTATTAATATAAGTTGAAATGTATATACCTGGTTCCTTGTTTTTAAAAAAAAGAGGAAATATTTTGCGTGAAGTTAGCGAAGTGTTCTTTCAAGCCTCCCACCTCCTGGCCTCATCCACCATGCAGTTTCCACAGGTGTGCGGGCGTTTCAGTGAACAATTATTAATTTGGTTAGATGGTTATGTGGTAATCACATAAAGACAAACTGAGGTCATTAACAAGAATAACAATCCCCAAAGAAACAATCATGAATAAACCCCGTTAAAATGTGGTTTACTCCTTTATCCCACACATTCTGTATAAAACACAATTTCCTCTGTCATTGTTTATGTGCTGCTACAAACTGCACAATTATATTTATTATATTTCTAAAATGTACTGATATCCTGCTTGTTTTGGAAATGTAAACTCACATCCTTGCACATCTCTGCTGCTTCAATACAGTAATGGGCCCTGTTTCTCGAAAGCTTCTTATCGCTAAGTAGTCTAAGTTTACCTTAACCTCTTAACGTTAAGGGATGGTTCCCGAAGCGTTCGTACACTAAGAATATCTTGCCTACGTCCCACGTTCGTTGGTCCGGACCACTCTTTAGAGTCTCTTAGCATAGTTTCAGCTCAAGACGTCTTTAGAAATCAGCAGTGTATGCAAGTCAAATAATGGCACGTTATTAATGTGGAGTAATGAGGTCTTCAGGCTTGGTGCTGCTAGGAGAGGAGGGTGCTGCAGGCATAGGTGGTTGTACACGGGGGCGTCCTGATGACCCCCCTGTCCTGAACAGCCAAATATTTGAGTAGGCTATACATTTCTTATCGCGGCATGCGCTGTCTTGAAGAAGGGAGGTAACGCCACGTGTGTTCTAGATGGACTACTTAAAGCGCAACAAATGCGAACTGACACACATGCGCAACAGGCACGCCCCCCACCCCCGAACACACGCACCACACATGCACAACATGCACAACATGCGCACAACCGTTGAAGATTGTGTTGTGACATGATGACAAACGGGGGTCTTTAAAACGGTCACATTGAACTCCATCTAACTGTGAAGTTTCACGGAGATTGGTGGTTGCCCACCTAGAAACGCCGAGAGCACCTTCCATGGGGAACTGAATTATAATATTTGGAAAAAATTCTCCACAGGCAGAGTAACTTTCATATTTATATTTTGATTTCTTTTTGTGCTTCTCAATTTGTTGTGTTTCTACATTTGTTATTGTGTTTAGTCATTTGTTGGAGTGGTTTGCAATTCAGGGCCGCCTTATAAAATAAATAAAATAAAATTTTATTCCGAGTTTATTACTAATGAAAAATGTGGCCTGTTTGCAAGCTCGTGGGGGCGCTGTGTGTGGTTCGGTATCGCATGTGTTTGGTTCTGTGTGCAGCCCTATACGCTACAGCCCATGTAAAACAATGTATATGTTTGAGTTGAGAAGCCTAATTTTAAGTCGATTTGACATAACAATGAAACATCACCTGGGTAGTCTGTGGATTATTTAATTTCAGGAGGATTAAAGTTTGCGTAGCCAATAAATAAATGGAACCCCCCTGCCGAGCTCCCCCTGGTATAGTTTGCACACTGGTTCTGTGTGTATATGGTATAAATGACAATAAAAACCTACTTGACTGCTGGACTACTTGTTCGATCCTGTTCCAGGGGCAGAAAACTTACTTTCAAAGTGTCTGAAGAAGAGAGTTCCTGGCTGAGATATCTCATTGGAGAGTGCTCTTTTTTTTGCTGATTTTTTTTGCTGATGTGCAGGTGTTTGCTTGTTTCAAGTCCCGTCCTTTGCTGCTTTTGTTCTGAGTTATAGGGGAACTTTTATTGGGAATTGCTGAGCACATAGATTTCGTGTCTTTGGGATTGTGTTCAGCTGGCCAGTGTGCTTTTCTTTCATTGGTCGGTGGGTTTTTGAGTTTTGTATTGAAGTTCGTTTTTGGTAGACTTTAGTGCCGGTCCACCGTCATGCTGGCTTGGTTTGTTTTGTGATCCAGTCTTATTTTGTTTAGGTTCCATTCTGGAGAACTGGGGAAACGTGACACTTTGGTTTGAATTAAAGCATTCAAGACAACAGATCTGCGTTTATTTTATTCTCTCAAAAATTTTTACTGACAGTCAGAAACATTATTCCACACCCTATAGTTTTATTTTAGTATGGTGGGGGGTAACTTTTGGTTAAACATCCTGTGTTATTTTACCGTGTGTCTGTTTTTTCGCATACAATACTTTACACTTCTGTTGAAACAGAAAAAAAATAACTCTTCACCGTGTACAAATGAAAAATTATTTCAGAACCCCACATGTGTAGAATAAATAAGCCTTCACTGGCAGCATCAAGTAATCAACATCTGTACAAAGAAAACCTGCACTGAAAGCGCCGACTGGTGCCATCAAACATGATGCTGTAACAAACCTCCCCTCACTCTTACCCATAAATAAACATGAAAAAATCCTCAAATGTCTAAACCATCCAATGTCTTGAGAACTGCAAGCCATACATTACTGAGTTCTTGGTTGGGGGAAAAGTGGCGCAACTCACTGCTTGTCTAGTCAGTTAGGTATTATAGTACTTTCCAGTGTTAATAATGTTACTTAAGGGTTAGAGCATTTTCTAATGTTACTTCTATGCCACTTACACGTTACTGAAAAAAATGATGAGGATAGCGATTCTTCTGAGGCAGCAACTGATACCTGAGTGCTGATGGCTCCTCCTTGTGGAGGAAATGGAAGTTACAGGTCATTCCAGGAGGTGCTGCGCACTAGTGATGCGCGGGTCGGGTATTTTTCCAACCCACTTTTATGAAATTATTTGGGCCGCCCCAGCCCGCCCAGCACCACTGTATCTATTTTTACAACCCGCCCCGCCCCGCACACGCGACCATTAAATAGACATACTAGGCATTATAATTCAAATGAAAACACCCTTTATTTCCGCCTGAAAGTGCTTGGAAACATCGCCTTGTAAACTGGCATCAACATATGATTATGAATATGAACGATAAATCAGGTCATATTAATAACAAGGTAATGATACACTTTTAAGTCTATAGATTGGATTTTTTATTTAATTTTGTTTTTAATGACCCGCCCCAACCCGCCCAGCAAATAAATTGACTATTCCTTTACCCGCCCGGGTTACGAGACGACCCGCGCATCACTACTGCGCACCTTAAGTAACTGACATTTATCTTTCAATGTAGAATCTCCATTCAGTGTAGTCCAGGACTAAACCCACTCTGTGAAACTAAGCCCAAATTATATATTCAAAATGTAAATGCTGCATAAAGGGGTGGAGAGCATCAAAGGTTTAGATCAGCCAACACGAAAGGACCCCAAAAAAAGAAAGAAATAAATAAATAAATAATAATAAATAAAAAAAAAAAAATATATATATATATATATATGTGTGTGTATGTGTATATAAGCAAGCAGATATATGTTGAGGTAATAGTGTGCAGTGCCAAGTATGTGTATGTGTACTGTATGTATGTTCAAAGTAGATGTTCATTAAGTGTCAGAGCAAACAGTTCTAAGTGTTACAGCATTGGTTTAATTCCCATGATGAAAGATCTTTGCATACACTGTCCCTCCCTCCTCAACAGGTATTTAAGGAGAGCTGATTGTTCTGACAGGACTCACATCTGAGACACTGATCAAGATACAAGTAAGTACCGAGCTGTGAGTGACCACACTCATCAACCTTTTCTTGGTTATTGGGTAAGACATTACCATAACACATTCTGATTAAAGAAAACAGTTGCTTAAATATTTTTTTTATTGTGACAATACAAATTACTGCATGTGTTTTGTGTTCTGTTTTATAATTGTTGGTTATTTCAGAGAATGGGTTGGGTGTGGCACTGCCTTGTCGGCTGCTGGGTTTTCTACTGCTTGCTTTTCTTCGCCATCGCCGAAGAACAACTGGAACCAGGTGATCCTACTGAATGCAAGAAGGCTGACTTTGTCCCCGGCTACAACCTTGGTGGAGAGGGCTTTGACATCGTGAAGATGGAGCGAAAAGGCTCTTATGTCATCGACATGGAAAAGTGGGACACTGGAGATGGCGGCTGCCAAATCTTTCGCAACTCGTACATGAAGAACGTAAAACAGAAGATACCTGCTGCTGTGGTGTTCTGGAGACCAGTCTCTGAGTGTTCCATGAAGGTTGACAGCCAGATTTATGAGTCGAGTGAAGCTCTTGTGAATGATTCCACCACTGGAGTCGCAAACAACTGGACAATAGGACTGAACTTGCCATGCATCGTTGGAATATCATTCGGAGGAACTCATTCCCGTGAAGCACAGTTCGGCATGAAGAAGTCCAAGGAGGACAAATTCAGTTTCACCAAGCATGTGGTCAGATGCAGCTATTACAGGTGAGGTGTTCTTTTAATGTAATTGCAGATATTTTAAAAAATCAGATACATTTTTAAACTATTACACTAATGATTTAAAAATTCCTTCACAGCTACCAAATAGCAGCCTCGCCCCCGCTGCACCGTGAGTTTCTACAGGCCCTGAAGTCTCTTCCCGCACAGTACGATCCACACACTTATCAGAGCATTATCGACAGGTTTGGTACTCACTATACCACAGCAGTGTATTTAGGAGGGAAGATGAAAGCAGTTACAGCCATCAGGGACTGCAAGGCAGCACTAAATGGGCTCACAGCCACAGCAGTTAAAGACTGTTTGGGAGTGGAGGCATCAATAGTACCCATAAAAACGACAGTGCGATTCTGTGACGAATTAAAAAACAAGATGTCTACAAACGAAAGCTTTAGCTCAATGTTTGATGAGCGACAGACAGATATCGCAGGAGGGAACATCAACAATAGGGATCTCCTTTTCTCTGCTAGTTCTAATCCACAAGCTGTAAATAAGTGGCTGGAGTCCCTGAAGAGAATCCCAGATGTTGTAGAGTACTCTCTTAAGCCCCTGCACTTACTGTTGAAAGACAAAACTCACACTGAGAATCTGAAGAAGGCTATAGAAGTGTATATCAGTGACAACGCCTTAAAGAAGGTTTGCTCTGAGTCTTGCAAAATAGGGCGTCAGATTAGCGCCAGGGACCCCTGTGTCTGTGTTTGTGAAGCAAGTCAAGACATCCTGTCCAACTGCTGCCCTGCTGAAATAGGTCTCGCCAGACTGAAGGTTTTCAACCTCCATGCCAAAGGCTTGTATGGAGACGTATGGTCCGAAACAGACGCTTTTGTAAAGATGAAATATGGCGAGATACGCAGACGCACTGCAGTGATAGGCGATTATGATAATCCTCACTGGAAGGAAACATTTGATTTTGGCCCCATTCAGATCTCAGCAAGCAAAAAGCTCACTATTGAAGTGTATGATGAAGACGACATCTGGGAAGATGACCTTCTTGGAGAATGCTCCTTTGACCTGAGAAGTGGAAGGGTGGATGACATGTGTGTGTTTAAACACGGCACCTTCTATTTCTCCTATTCTGTTGAATGCGCTCCTAATCTACAGGGCCCACGCTGTGCAGATTATAATCCTTCTCCAGTGCACAAGAACCCTAGGGAAATATTCGACTCCAGAAACGGCATTCTGGCTAAAAACCTCTGGAAGTTTCAGGCAGCCAAGCATATGTCCGACATTTAACATGAAGGTCATTATGGCAAGTAAAACCTACAGACAAGCTAGTCAGCAATTGTTAGCTTAGCTCCTTAGCTGGTAGCATTTACATTTACAGCATTTAGCAGAAAGCAGCTTTCATTTCCTAACCACAGGGGGCAGTCTCCCTGGGGAACCTTTAGGTTAAGGGTAGGATTGGTATGCTGAAGGTAGGATTGGAATCCATAACCACTTGAGGCAAGAATCCTTCCCCCTTAGCCCACCACCACCCCTCCACTGCTCCTTAACTATAAAACATTTTGGTGTTTTTTTTTTTTTTCACAAATAAATGTGTTTTACTTGCTGCATTATAAAACTGCTCAAGTTGCTTTAATAAAATTAAACTGAGTTTTTAAAAAAAAACAACCCCATTTGTCTGTCTTTTGTTAAACATGTGTTAAAAATAAATAAATAAATAAAACAAGGGACACTGTGAAGCAACATCACAGATTACTTTGCATATTTTTACTGTCTCTGTTGACTCTTGTCGATAAATATGAAATTCCATCATATCTCTGCCTACAGTGGATGATACTGGTGAGGACTGATTCTTTTTAAACCGAATCCAGATGTTCGTTTAGATTTAAATGTAGATTAGTTGAGGTTTGCTAGTTTAATTCCAATGTATAAACACATTTCTAGGTAAGACATGGCTGATTAGGGTTTAAATGAAATTGAATTGAAAGTGACCATTCGGTCACACTTGAACGCACCACTGCACTCAGTGTGAACAAGCCCGAAATTCCTCCTCTGCACTTAAACCCCATTCACCAAGTGAAGCAGGGGGCAGCCAGGACCACGGCGCCCGAGGAGAACAGCGGCATTGGGGATCGAATCCACAACTTTCTGATCGCAGGGCAAGTGCCGTGACCACTGGGCTTAAAAGGCTGCCCCTAAAGTGAATGAAAGAATGTGTGTACTATGGCTATCTCTATGTTTATCCAAGATATAAAGTGATGTAAAGCTACAGCAAAGGGTAGCAAAAAGTAGTCCAGTACCGACAAAGACTAGATTTTAACAGGCTTTACAATTGGCAGCCTCATCAGTGATCTTAATGCTGCTGGACACAAGTCATTAAATTCATTCAGAGTTTCACATTCAGTAACCAGAACCACAACGGACTCCTTCCACAGCTTATTCCGTACTTGTTTATTTTTCTTTATTATATTAACAGATTCCATTACCATCACATTATTACTGTTGTATTCAACTTCGGACTTATTCCTGAATGGTAATTTGGCTCTTCAAATATCTGCTCCAACCTGCTCCAATCTCATAAATGGGTTTATGATTTGTATGCAGTCGCTCAATTTGGGTTCAGTGGGGAGATACGGAAGTTACATGAAGTGTCTTTAAAATCATGCGTATCCTCAGTAGACACCATAAACACTGACCAATCTGACCAAAACTTTCGCACAGTCTAGTCACTGCATTATTTTAAACCTTGAATTCTCTCAGCTTCATGCTTTACCTCTGCAGTACTGGCCAAGAAACTGCCACAATTATGAAATATAGCTTTAAAAATTCTCGTTGAAAATGAACAATAACAATTAATAGAACTATATAAAGCATTACACTAAAAACAAGCTTGAAAAACAAGGTTACATCCCTTATATTTGTGTGTAGGAGTTTTTAGATATAAAAAATAAAAGTAAAAACACCAATGTCCCGCATGTCCAGTGTTGTTCTACTCCGGTTATATGGTCTCATCCATATGGCAATATTTATATTTTATCATATTATTTAAAACCTTCAACTGATCTCATTTAAAATCTTGTTTCCTTTTTGCCTTTTTAGGTGCAATATTGAACTGTACATGCATTTGCCAGACAAGTGTGTGTTTAAACCAGAATAGAAAGTTTTGTGATTAGAATAAAACATTAAAACTGTACAAAACTCCTATACTGCAGCTTGACAATGTAAATGAAAGTCGATGTTGCTATAAAGTAGCAGCATCCAGTTAGGGGGTTAAATAAGCAAATGCTTAAATGAATCTATTCTTTACCTTTCCTTTAAATCTATATGCACCAGAAATGTTTATTTTCTGATTTGGAGCATTTTCTGAGGATTTTCAAAAAAATTATTAAAGGAGACGTACTTCTTAGGTTTTCTTGGACTTGGACACTTTCATGAACACGATAAATAGATGCTTTATCGTCATTGTGTCAATACGAGTCGTGGTAAAACCTGGTAATTTAAACATCTGTGGTGTGTGAACTATGGTGCAGTGAATAATGGGTGTGAGAATGAATGAGAGAGCGAAAGATTTTTGGTTATCAATTCATTCTGGTCTGGTTATTGGTATGATGTTAACAACAACAACAACAGCAACTTTATTTATAAAGCACTTTAAAACAACTACAGCTGACACAAAGTGTCAAACCCTGTTCATGAAAATGTAAACATTAATAATAATAATACTAATAATGATAAAAAAATAAATAAAATAAATAAATAAAATGAATACAATTTAAGTCCCACTGAGGCCGAAAGCCAACCAACAAAAATGGGTCTTAAGACGTGTTTTAAAAATTGGCAGTGAAAGGGCCTCTCTAACGTTCAAGGACAGATTATTCCACGTTCCACGTTGAATCTGTGCTGAGAGTTTAGCAGTGTGATGGCAGTGGGATAGAAGCTGTTTCTCGTGCGGGCATACAGAGATCTGCAACACCTGCCGGATGGGAGAAGATCAGGTAGAAGGGTTTTAACCAGGGTGGTTTGGGGCCTTGTTTATTTTCTCAGCCCTGCGGTTGGTGAATTTCTTCCAGAGATGGATGCTGGGTGCCAATTATCTGCTGGGCCGTACTATTGATGAGCTGCAGGGTTTTCCTGTTCTCAAAGGTGCAGCCAGTGTACCACACATTAACGCTGTATGTGATAAGACTCCACTGAACACATGTAGCTCACCAGCATCTCCTGTGGGAGTTGTGCTTTCTTCCGTCTCCACAGGTAGTGGAGCCTTTTTTAGCCATCACTGATGCACTGACAGTCCAAGACAGGTCTTTTGCTAATTTGGACCTCAAGAAATCTGAATGTCCACCTGTTTGCCAGAGATGCTGAAGGAAAAGTGGCAGGGTTTCTGCCTCCTCCTGAAGTCCAGGATTAATTCCTTGTTTTTTTGGAGTTCAGGGCAAGGTAGTCGTCTCTTCTCCAGCATTCCAGGCTCTCAACCTCTTCCCTATAGGCTGGCTCATTGTTGTTTGAGGTCAGGCCTATCACTGTTGTGTCATGTTTTACTAGCTAACTCATAGTGTTGTAGCTTGGAAAATGTGTACGCAGTCATAAAAATAAATGAGCAGGGTCTCCATATGCAATTTCCTTTTTGAAAAGTACTGTCAGGATGGGGCACAACAAATTCTGGCCATGAATGGCACTAATATTTTTCAAAATATAAAAAGTAAAAATAAATAAAAGTGTAAGCAAATAAATAACAGATAAATAAGTGATTATATAAATGAGTAAATGCGTTATTAAATAAATAAATAAATAAATAAGAAAAAAGTAAGCAAATAAATAAATAACTACATGCTCACTGAAAGACTGGTTGACGCGCATGCGCAGGGCCAGAAAGGAATACGAGGAGCGCCATCTTCGTGAGGTCGAAAGGCTCAGTGGTAAGTATGAAAATACGACATTAATTATGACACATCGCACAACTTTCACCCGCGATTGCCTTGAGTCGGTGCTTCATTTAATAAAGGAACGTTAAACCCGAGAAAACTGACCTACACCCGCACGGACAGGCGATAATGGTCCAGGGTTAGCAGTGTGGCTAAGCTAATGTACGAAAAAATCACAAAAACAGGCTGTTCCTCATTTTATTGCAGGCGCTGTTTAGATAAACTGCTTCCACCTAGATCCGGGAGTGAGCGGGTTTGTAGACCCCATCCTGCAATTTAATGTTTTAAAAGCCCCTCTGTATACAAATACGGGAGGGGGAATCATGACCATCACTGAAGAACAGCAATGCCTATAGGTCTGAGCTCTCCAGCACACTACTGCAGCTATTAAATACATCATGCAGCCCCGAATTGAAAATTTTCTTGCTCTAAAGCGCTAAAGTCAAAACAGAACTGCACAGTGTGGACAAAATGTCAGTAATGCAATTTTACTGCTTCACTTTGTGGGTGCGATGGCTTTCAGTATGATAAAGGGCCCACGTTTCTGGAATTAAAAAGGCTTGAGGTCTGTAAATATTTACTCCCCCCAAATACATACAGGCCATGAATAAAAAAAGGAAAAACGGACACTTTTCAATTATTAGTTTTTGTGATGTCAAAAAACCTACAGATTTAAATGTCTTCTAATTCTGCAAACAGAAGAGTAGCCCCGCCCATTAATCCTCAGATTCACAAACCAATAATAATTATACTTTTGTTGGATTACATGAAGACCTCAATTAATCAGAACACCCAGTAACTCACCTGTAGCTGTAACTGGTTACCCTGTCAAACACTGCCATTGGTTAGATGCTAATTTGCTCATTGCCACCTTCTGCAATATCAGTATCGCTGAGCAATACAATATATTGTGCAGCCTTATATTAAAATCATCAGGTTCTCAGATCCTGCATGAGATGAAAAAAATGGCGTAAAGAGCTGAAAACGTATTATTGGAATATTAAATATCTTTATTTTTATGTGCAGTATCACTATTTATGTGGCAGCTGGCCTAGCGGTTAGAGGGTTGCCTCTGTATTCAGAAGGTCATGGGTTTAAACCTCAAGACTGCTACTGGCACATCTAAGTTTCCCTTGAGTAAGGTACTGTCCCGACACACTGCTCCCTAGCCGCTGGGTTCTTGGCTGACTGCTGCTTCACTTAGTAAATTGGTTAAATGGGTTAAATCCAGAGAGGACTTTCATGCTGTTCACCCTCTGCAGTCGTGTGTTTATTTATGATATAAAAAGACACTTTGTTTTGTTCAATTATGAACTAGGTATAAATATTTGTCAATTATTAGACAAATATTTGTTAATTATTAGACATATGTAGCTGTCAATGGATTCATTTATAGTATTTGTTTCCTCTTACTGAACACGGCATGACGTGTATATATGGCATAGTGTATATAGTAAAGAATTTTCTTTTGACTTTACATTTGTATTTTTTAGGATTCATGTCTTTGTGTCTCTGTGAGACTCTGAAGTCAATTCATAAGCAGTTTTAACTGGGATCTGATTAGGAAGTATCAGTACTACCATTACTACACAAAGTACCTGTATTGTACTCCATAATTTGTTCGGATGTATCTCCTCCATAATAATTCAATAAATGTACATTTTCTGTAATGCATTTAGCTACACTTTAAGAAAAAAAACAAGACTAATTTGATGGAATATTGGAGTTTTGAAACCAGTTCTTTAAAATATAATCTTGTAATTTGCCTTAAATACTTCCAAAGCACTTATACTGCTTTACAATGCTTGTGTGTAATACACCATCGATGGCCAAAACAAATGCGTGTGATTTGGGTGTGCCATAATCAGTTGAATTGAGCCAAATGCATATTGATAAAATAATACAGTATGAAAATGACAAAAAGGCATATAATTTCAAGAGCTACAATTACATATATATATATATATATTAGGGCTGTAATGATATATGAAACAAAACCGAAATCGTGACACTCACGTCCACGAACCCGCGTCGCAGTGTGAGGAGGGCGAATCGCGACACAGACACGCCCTTCCAACTCTTTCCTGTATACAGTTCCCGCCCAGAAACACGTTTTTCCCCGTAAAAGGAGGGTTTTCACGTCAATTTCTTTTCTTTAACCAATAGCTGAGGGTCTAAGGGTTTAAAGAGCC
>JBBMFX010011237.1:0-12932 GCA_037832545.1 Rhabdalestes septentrionalis | reverse complement strand
ATACAAATATTGTTACAAACTAAACAACAATTCAAATCCTCATTACATTTCGTTAATAAATTGGATTAAAAAATACAGTAAAGATAAAGAATAACTTTGTGAATATTTTTACTGTAATGGATGTTTAAATATTAGAGGGTTTCCATGGGCCCCCCTGGAACGCTGGGCCCCATGAATCGTCCAGTTTTACCCCCCTTAGCTATGCCCCTGCCCCCACAACTGAAACAGGCTACACATTTCCTGAGTCTGTTTTCAGAAAATAAAACAAAGATTACCATTCCCCAACAGGATGGCTTGCAAGGAACAAACCCATTGCTCTAGGAGACAGATCTCATAATGCAGGAGACTTTCACTCGTGCCAACATAGCTAGCAGGAATTCCCTGGCAGAAGTGGAGGCAAAAGAAATATCCATCAGCAGGGTTAGTAACTGGCAACAGAAACCATATAAACTGGGGAGGAAAAAAAAAAGTAATTTCAACACTGTCATCTTCCAGAGACATACCAAGGGGATTCATGTTTGAGTTTTTCCCCTCAAGTTGCAGAACAAAGAACAAAAATCTCAAACAAATCTTATATACTAATATTCAAGCTGTGAATGGGGTAGTTGTGAATTTGATGCAATACACTATCCACCAACCCAGGGAATACCAACAAAACATATACTTAAGTACTCAAAATACCTATTATTCTGTAAATTCTTTCTAGGGCTGTTTAAGTGTTTATTAAGTAATTCAAACTTAATATGGCATTTTATTTATCACATTAATAAGTGTAATAGTTTTGTAGTGTAGTAGTGTAGTAGTTTTTCACTCAACTGTGTTAAATATAATATTTACACCAAGCATATCTGTATGTTGAAGCGGGTATTCATATTGAGCTATTTCCTTTCTACAGATCTTTTCAATTTAGATTTTATTTAATATTATATTGTTACTGTGTCTGTGTCAATGTGTTTTGTGGCAATCATTACATAAGCAATTTTTTTCAGGATCAATAAAGTTTTCTGATTCGGGTTAAACGTTTTTTTTAATTTAATATCACAATTTGATTGCAATAAAGGATTATTCATATGTATAATTCATTAATCACTAATGCATAATGTAAGCTGGTTTTTAGGTTTTATTAAAGACCAACGAAACACAAGATGATAAAATATGCATATAATTGTATGTGTTATAAAGTGTGTTAAGAAAAGGCTATGACTGTCACAGCCTAATGAACAGTCATAATTGCATACAGCAACTTTAACTTCACCTTTGGCCTTTAAAAGTTATTCATAACTGAGTCATCTTCTGGAACACTGTGTTAATGTACAGCCTTTCACAGTAATTGGCTACTCGCTGATATTTTTATTACAGCCAAGTACCCGTGTATCACTGTTTCAGTCCACAATGGTTGCTTATCTTGCATTTTTCAAAAGATTTCTGTTTGCAATTTTTCCACTTGTGATCATGAACGAAATGCAAACTTGAGATGCACAGAGATCTAATCAACTGACATACTCACACTTTCTCAAACCAGAATTTGTCTCACTTTGTAATAAGTGTCGTTAACACCTGCTAATACCTGTGTGCCTGTGTGTGTGCATATATATATATAAATTGTGATTTATTCAACTCATTTTAGCTCTGAATAACCTCTAGACCTCACACATCACTCTAAAATTAAATGACAGCACTATCTCTTAACAGACATACAGTCCTGTACTTGTAATTTGAGTTATTTAAACATAGAACACAACCTTCAAAAAATTCCAATAATCCACCCCCCCACCAAAAAAAAAAAAAAAAAAAAAAAAAACAACAACACAAATCCCAAATTTGGGAAATGTCAGAATCTAGTAAATTATGTAGGCCAGTCCTAAAAACCTTCCTTTCCATTTTATTACACTCACTTTTGTCATGACCAGTTCCACCAGTTCCTAATCACCCAACACTACTAACACCGGGAGGGTGAAGAAATGCATGTGTTTCTTCTAAGTGAAATACCATGTCAACTTTTCAAACTGCCACTAATACAATGTCTTTAGACTCAACACACTTGGAGGAGAACACTAATTGCTAATTCTGCCATATTAGTTCATAGACACCTGCACTAACTAGCATAATGCTGTGTTTGAAGGGGAAGACCCATGAAGCACCACAACAAATTGAAAGCGGAAATCCAATGGCTAAATAGAAGACAATGGCAACTTTGAAAATGTCACTGCTGTGACCCATTGCAGCAAGAGCTGAATCCTATAGGCATAGTCTGCAGCTTTGAATCACACACACACACACACACACACACACATAGACATGCCAGGTTATTTGTTCCTGAGGCCACTGCGATGAGTGGCCTTTTGCTTTGCCTTAGTTTCATATTTCACCCATGTCTGTGGATTTGCTGCTGGCCGTGCTCTGCATCCCACATGCTCTTTTAGACCTGTGAGAAATAGCGAAATGGAGGGGAATAAAAGTCACTTCACAATAAACGTGCCCAAAACACCATAAAGTACCCATAGCAGCAAAGCTGTGGGTGTCCACACTGCATCCTATTTCTCACACACCAGTGTCATAGTTTTTCCTTATGACCATGTTTTTTTTTCTTTTCTGTTGTAATAAATCTGATTCAAAATACGAACAGTGACAGAAGTACAGAATGTCACATTTAATTTGTGAGTCTTTATAAAGAAATTGGTGTTACCATAGAGCAGTGCTTCTCAAACCAGTCCTCAGGGACCAGCAGACAGTCCACATTTTTCCTCCAACCCAATTTGCAGTACATGGGGATAGAGGAAGAAGGAATAAAAAAGTGTAGGCATTTAGTGGTCCTTGTGGATTGGGTTGAGAACCGCAGCCATAGAGGACAAATGGTTGTTTGTGTCGTTGCATCTGCAGTTCATGCACAAGAAAGTGAACAAGATCTACAGCAGATCCCGTGAGCAATCAAGCATCAAGTACTGCACATCTTGAACCTCCATTGCTCCAAAAAAAGAGGAAGACATGCAAGACTCTTTTCAGTCGTTAGCTCTCTCTCTCTTCTGATCAAATCTGTGGACCTCGTCGCCGTCTTCAAGCATCTAACCTCTTTAAGGAGCACCTTGGTGACTAACCAGGCCTCCTGTTAATGCTTACTCATTTATTTTCCTCTTAAATACATAAAAGCACTTACCTTCTTAACTATATTTGCGGACTACTTGAGGACTAATGTATGTCGCTCTGGATATGAGCATCTGCTAAATGCTGTAAACATCACAGAAGCAGAATCACTGCATTTTGGGACTATCATTTGTGGAACATGCAAAAGTACAAGAGACCTTAAAGCATAAAATATGGGACATGCATATGCAGACTTCTGACATGATTAACAAAATGAGAAACAGGATGGGCTGTGGAGTGCTTTAAGTTAAGATAAGATAAGATAAGATAAGATACTCCTTTATTGTCATTGTATTGAAGCAGGATGCAATACATACAAAGAAATGTACATACTGGCTGTAAAAAACATGTTCAGTTTAAACTGGTAAATACTAAAAAAGCTAGACTGACATTTATATTACAGCACTTTCTTGGCAGAGGGATTAAACAATATTAAAGCTTGTTACATCCAGTATTTGGGCTTCTTTGCTTTACTTTTTTATCAACCTTTTAAATTCATTTCCCAGAACTGATTTACAAAAAAAAAAAAGGATTTGTGTGTTTTTGCTCAAAGCATCATGGCTGTGATGATCTAGGAAATTTGCATGCTCTTATGTTCTGTTGCTTAATTAAAGCAACATCATCACCTCTCAGCAAAGGGGCAGCATTTGAAAAATGGGGCAGCCAAGAGGAGATTCCTCAAATAGACACTTGCACTCCCTTGAAAACAATAAAAAGAGTGGAGATGTCCAACACTAATGGTTACATACATGTCAGCACATGCAAAAGAAAATTTGTTTTTTATTATCAGCAGTATTAACCGGAAAGCAGGCTGGGTGGTAACAGTTATGTTGGAATTTTCAGGCTTTCAATAAAATAAAATAAAATTAAATCCAAATGTATTAGCCACATACACAACCATGCATAATACAGCAGTTTGTCAAATGCCTTGTATGTCTGTCCATAGACATAGACGGAATTTGCATTAAAAAGATTTCCATACATGAACATAGAAAAGAGGAAAATATAAATGGAAAGCTATAAAAATTAAAATCAAAAACAGTATGTGGTATGAATGCAGATACATGCAGGTCAATGCATGCAGGGGTAGTTGCAGCTAAAAATACAATGAATAAAGAACTACAGTGTGTATTGCCTGGAATGTTGGGGGTGTGGATTTTATGCAGAGAAATCCAGGGTCCGTATTTTTGAGTCTGGGTATGAATAATAGTCTAGTGTTTATGTGGTCTGGGTTTCTATAAATAAGTGTGGACAAATAGTTTCAGTTGACATTTCCTACAGGAGGAAGCTCCTTCTCTATGTGTTAGGGAGTGAAACCTGACCGCAACAGAGAAAGGAGTCTACTATTAGGATGTTTAAGGTCATTCATTAGCTTCCTGGCCTTGGTCCCGCACTGCTTGCTGTAGATAAACTGTAGGTCAGGGAGCTTAGTGCGGATGGTGTGGTCAGCTGATTGTATCGGCCAATGGAGAGCCTGTCTATACTGTTTGGAGCTGTTACTAAACCAGGATGTGATACATCCTATCAGGATGCTGTCAATGGTGCAGGTGTTCCTATGTGCTATGGTGGTAAAGATGCTAACAGGTCTTCTTCACCAGAAGTAGAAGATTCTTTATTTATCACAGTGACTTTCTTTCTCTGCATTTAACCCATTGACCAAGTGAAGCAGGGGGTTGCTGTTAACAAGGCACCCGGGAAGCAGTGTGAGGAGATGGTACTTTACTCAAGGATACCTCAGTGATGATCCTAACCCTTGGGATTCAAACCCCAACCCTCTGATTGCAGGCCCAACACCCTAAACACTAGGTGATCTAGATACCCAAGAGTACATGATGTGGATGCCAAGTTCGGTAACTGATGACACTTTCTTATATCTCCTCTCATACTGAAGTTCACTATAAACCCTCTTTTGTGAGATTGAGATGGTGGTAATTATCCTGCCATGATTTTTCCAGGTTTTGAATCTCCTCCAAGCTCACCATTATCAGGTCCACCACATCAGTGTCAATAGCAAATTTCACAGTCATGGCAATGGCTACATGATCACAGGTGTACAGCAGGGTGATCAGGACACCACCCTGATGGGGCTCCAGTGCTGAGGGTATGGGAGGGTGAGACTGCTGTCCCTTGTTTCAGTGAGTGTTAAATGCTATGCTATAGTTAAAAACATAAATTAAATATAATTTCTCACCAGGTGGCTCAGGGATAGTTGATGTGTGATGGCATCATCTGTGATTGGTAAAGTCTGTAAACATTAATGAATCCTGAAAATGAAGAGTCACAACTGAGCTCAGGGCTACTGGGTGGTCCAGAGGCAAACAGGCTAGGTTAAAAGCCATGATAATAGACTGTTTTAAGAAAGTGAGAATTACTGACTATGGCCATGAACATCAGTGGTAGTTGCTCAGAACAGACAATAAAGATGCCATCTGGTCCTGCTGCTATCTGGGTGTTCACTCATCTCATGCTTTGAGATAATGAATGCATTCCTCAGCCTGTCACACTACAGACTGCCATTAGCACAGTTAGCCCTGTGAGCACTGCTAGCGCTGTTAGCTGAAGACTGAGCATTAAAAATATTCGGCCTCATCCATCAGAGAGGGTTGTTTATAAACCCATTAATGTACTCAGTCCCTGCCATAGGTTCCTGGAGCCACCCTGTTGGAGCCATGAATCTAGTCCTCCTGTAGTGTCACTTCAGCTCCTACATCGCTCTGCACACAGTCTTGTACAGCCTCATCCATGTTCGAAGCGAGACTTCAGAGTGTTAGCGATGGTTTGATCCACCCACAGCTTCTGGTTGGGAGACAGTCTGATGGAGATTTTGGGGACTGTGTCATCCATCATCTTCCAGATAAATCCCACAACCACTTCCATAAACGCGTCAATGTCATCTGAACTATGTCAGAACTTGTTCCAGTGTCATCTACAGTGCCCTGCAAAGCAGCACAAGAACTACAGCTGAACTGCAGTTTTCCCTTTTCAGCAGTAGAGTGTATCTAGGCATGAGGAAGATAGAAGAATAGTCTAATTTCCCAAATGGTCGGATGAGGCCAAGCCTCAAAAAATTGACAATGACCAAGGCATAATTCAGAGGAAGATTCAAAGAAAGACATTTGCTGGTCAGCATCAGGGAGTATTCAGGAGCATAAAGGGGAAAATACTCTCACCATTTGTTTTTAACCATCAGAGGCACACTCCACCTCCCCTTGGTTGCCCAACTTTTTGTCCTGTCTACGCAGTAAACGAAGAAGCTTTCATTTGGCTGAATGCCATTTTCCTGTACTGTTGGGATTAGCCATGTGTCAGTGAAGCAGAAGTTGTTAGTTCCTAAATATCTCTCACATACTACTTTGGGACATTGGCCAGCAGGATGTTAGGTAAGAGAGCATGGTATGTTCCAACATTCAGCCTGTTCCCAGTGCAGGCTCAATACTCTTAGAGCCACTGATTTGCATCACATCCTTTGTAACTGGTACGTGGATTTTAGAAATAAGAGCATTTTAATGTATCTAAGGAGAGCCATAGTGAAAAGGATAATAAGTAAAGAAAATACCCAAACAAATAAGACTTACAAAGTTTAACATGTTCACCAGTGCTGTCTTGTGCCAGCATTGGTTTTTAACTGCTTAATATTTCTCTCTGTACTATATAGACTTTTTCATTTGAGCTAATGTGGTCCCCTGATATGGATAATTCCTGCAAATGTATAGTCATTGCTTCATTTCCAATCCACCAAGTTGGGTAGATTTTTGTGCCAATCACCTCTCACATACTAACTACACAGTATCTACTTCAAATGTTTATATTCACTCGCTCACTAAATTGTTGGATGTTGTTTTTGGTTTGCTGTGCAGTGTGCAGCAAGGAGTCAGTGGTAATGCATATGAGGAAGCTGTCTGGCAGCTGAAGCGCTACTTATTCAAGTTGAAGCACCTGTACAAATGACCCCACACACACACACAAGCATCGTAATTGGAACACCCCTCTGGCATGAAGTGTGGCAGAAGAGGCCTCTTTCACATAATGCGTTCATTTATCCACACAATGTAAATGAAACCAGTCTTAAAAACAAAGATGCCAAATGAGTTCTTTGGTAAATGTTATGTCATTCATCGTCTACTTTGACTTTTCATGTTTTTATTTAATGAAATTAAATAAATGACTGAGAGTGACTGAAAATTGCTGGATATGGTAACCAGAAGCCACATTGTGTTGAGGCCATGCATTGTCATTAAAATCAATGCTTTTCCATTTTTGTGCAGTGTGACAGAGGCTGACATATTGGGGCCTTACAAACACCAGCCGACAACCCAAGATACAGGTGATGGTGTTAAGTTGCTAATACAGGAAGCCTTATATTACAAGAAAACACCTGATATCCAGGAAAGCTCAGGATATCCCGAAGATGCTGAACATTGAGAGCATACAGAACCAAAAATGATAATGCTTGAGAATGCCACTAATTTTTGGTACAAGACATCACAAGCAAAGTCCCTCATGACCCATTCTGCTCACCTACTCAGAGAAAGAACCGCTCTGCAAACCCCAGAAAGCAAAGGAAAAGATGAAACAAAATACATATGCTATGCTTTGTATAAAATTAAGTTCAATTAAAATATGCAATTCTAAACAATAGTGCATGGGATGAAAAGCAGTGGTTAGTGTATTTAGAAAGAGATTGGGGGAAAGTTCATTTTAAGAAAATGTCAGTCTCTCAAGCTGAGTCATTCACAGTAACCAATCTGAGAAGTTATTTATTTGTTCTTGCTGCTGATTGGCTGCTGTCCTGTGATGCACCTGTTGCAGCTGCAGTCCAGAATTTCTCCCACGGAGCATCTTAAGAGAATTTTTGTTCTTCCTTAAGCCCTGTATTTCTATTACAGTAAATTAAATTAGTTTATAACAGTATTTACCTGCATCCCAAAGAAAACATGTGTCCATGAATTACAGTATAGTTTATATGAGGGTGACATCAGTATTTTACATTCTAGCTCTGCTGAGTTTTTACACTGAACAGTATGAATACAGGTTTACCTTTACACTTTGAGTATTGTATAAAGCTGAGTTTAAAGTGTTTTGGGAGCATATTTGTGTTTTTCACTATAAAAATGGTACATAATATGGTCAGCCAATATTGGTATCAAGGGTGTCACAATGTCTCCATGCAATTTTGTGCCAAGGAGACATGAGACTAGTGCTTGGTGTAGATCCCCTTTTTCCTCATGTGCCTCTCTCTCTTCCTTAGTTCTGCCTTACTTTTCCAAGTAAGTGCGAGCAAACGATGAGGTAAATGTCATACCTTCTTATTACTAGGAGACAGATGTCCTTGGCTTTCTAATAAATTTGCGTTGTCTCATCTTGAGCATTTTCATTTCTTCCGTCAGACCCGCTTTCCACGCTTGCTCAGAATCAAAGCTTCGGGCTCTCCACAGGCATGGCATTTACCAGTTCTCTGCTCTTATATTTTGTAGACTTTGACAAAGACAAAGATGAACAGCAGCGAGAAGTGAGATGTCACTTTTTTTTTTTTTTTACCAACATGCTGAATCTCACTGACTTGCTGGAAGGTCAAGGTTCAACCGCCCAAAGCTGGACATCCAAGCTGGAGCCAGCCTGCCCTCAGCAGGAGAGCGTGTGTGTGTGAGTTGCAGGGCAGTGTTGTGGCAGGGACGTTTGATTAGAGAGAGGAGTTCCTGTCTGACTGCCACCAGGGAGCCATTAATCTCACCCTGACCCAATGTTTCAGCGATGAGGGAGCCAGTGCCACTGACCTGCTCTCCAAATGCACACTAACCCACTCTAGCTTCACACTGTACTTAGTCTGGGGAAAAACAGACACTTCATGAAGTGTGGACGAATTGCTACATTGTTTCTCAAGGTTGCAAGCATAGCAAAAGCACTGCTTACCTATGTTTTCATATATAACATAAGTTTCTCACATGACATTTAACACTGGTGTGTGACTAATCTCATAGATCTTTTCCATTTATGACGCACGTCGACGCCCCGTCTTATTTTTCTTGGGAACTTGTGTTACTTGTATTATAAATGCCTCTGGCCTAGAGGGAAATTCAACTTCTACAGGGTTTTACCTATCAACCTTGGTTCCTGTCAGTGTTTCTTCCTCAGGGAATTTTCTGTCTGAGTCTCAGTGTTCTTTCGTGTTTCTTCTCCATGCTCATAGACAATATTTCTTTTTGAGGTATGTTACCTCTCAGAGTTACTGCCTCATGCTCTTAGCCCTTCAGTGTGTACCGTCACTGACTACTTTCCAATGAAGCACACCATCACACCACAGTGTAAACAGATTCTAACTGCTTACGTCACAAAAGATCATTTAGATTCAATCTGATATGCCACCATATTTACACTTAGAATTATATATTTAAATATATTTCGTGTATTTAAAATGTTATATTTATTTGACTATCTCTAACTAGTAAATGTCCCACTTATGGGACTAATAAAGGTTTAACTTATCTCATCTTTCTAGATTCCATTCATGTCAGTTGATGCACCAATTTTAGGATACAGGAAAAGTTGTGTAGGGCACTCAAGAGTACAAAAAACATATTTGCTGTCAAACATGCGACACCAGCATTGAGGCGATGATCACCTCAGCTTTACCAGCTGGGCCGGTCCGGGGGGGGTTAGATGTTTAATGCGCGTCTCGGGCCGACGGCCGTTCTGGACTTTTAGGTTCTGAGAGAACCTAAATGTGACGAATGTTCAGGCGGCTCAAAATCCGGAAGGATTCTAAAATTCCAGCCGGGTGTTGGACACAGGTCTCAGAAACAGGACATGTCCGGGAAAAAGAGGACGTCCCCCTACTCTCCTCTCTGTCTGACTACAAGGAGTGAAACATTTTGCACAGATGTTTCTCCTCTGCTGATCTTGTGGTGATTTTAGCGAGTTTATTTGAAGGAGAAAAAAAAAATACGTCTTTCCGGTTTTAAAATCCATTGTAAAAGATGTTACCATGTAATGCCTTACATTACTGCGTTACAGCAAACTAACTTATTACCACTGATGATAGTAAAACTTGCCCATCTCCTAATGAATTACACAGATTCACAGCTTTTATTTATAAACACAATTTAAATACACTGAAGAATTATTACATTTTCTATTAAAATTTGCTTTACATCAGTGTTTGCTGACCAAATTGTTGATCTAGACAGACAGTATTTTAGGCTCTTGTGCATTGTTGTGCACAACTGTAGAGCCATCAGAAATCCCAACTGTAGAGCCATCAGAAATCCCAACTGTAGAGCCATCAGAAATCTTTATTGAGAAAGCTTCTCAGAGGGATTATTTTCGGCATAGGGAACCATTCCTAGATCTGCACTCTCCTACTCAGAGAAATCTTATGAATTCAGACCAAAGCCTAAAACCTAAGCACCTGAGATTTATAGTCATCTCCTTCCTCCCTTTAGCTTCTCTGGCCACCTACACCCTTTGATTTGTCCCAGATGCACGTCCTAAGCTGCCTCCTCCCATTTTAAATGACCACTTGTCATTATTACTCTTATTATCTCTCATTACAGGGCAGAAAGGGGCACAGAGAGAGAATGAGACAATACCACCAAACTAAATAACAATTGTTTTTTTTTTATAAAGTCTTGTCCTGATCACAATTGCCTATTTTTTTCAGTGTGTTGTGTCCCCTGAACCTTATAATTTGGATTAATTAATTGTTTTGCACAGATTATGGTCATGCTGGTTGATTGTCAGTGCAATAATTATATTCCTTGTCCAGAAAATCGTTTTTGGCACACTCAGCAGCTATTATTTGTACTACAATCTCAATGAATGTATCCAGTGATTGGCCAAATGGTCCAAAATCCTAAAATTTTACACCTCATTTATGCATTTGGCAGATGCTCTCATCCACACTTTTAAACATGATTACAGACATACGCATAGCGTAAGGGCTGTTGCTCAGGGACTCCTATGGTGTGTTTTGCCAGACTGGGAATCAGACTCCAGTGTACTGAGGACAGCAATGTAACTTAGATGACTACAAGTACAATAAGTCAATAAGTCATATGACTACAATAAGTCATATGTTGCTGTTAGATAGTCATATTTTCTTTACTGCATACCGCAGATAGATAGTAAACATTGCATAAGCAGCAAAATCCCCTGTGTTGCATCACCAACTACAGTGTTACACAAATGTGCAATGCAAGAGATGAATTAGCTGAACACAAATGACCATTAGGAGTTAAATCAACACTGGAGAGTTGTTTACTGTGTGGGCAGTCTTAATGGGGGTTTGCGTTAAGGGACTGTATGTTCAGAATTCCATTAGCTTCAGCTAATGCAAGTTAAGAGATATCTATAGAACACCCGTCACTGTTGTAGGACAAATTACTCCCTGTACCATTTCTTCAAACAATGAACCAGTATCCGAGGATGGTGTGTGTTCTTCGACATAATGCTACATTCCAAACAGTCATTGTGTTGTTCGAATGCAACCAACCTTACATTTGACATATATATATATATATATATTTGGAGAATTTTATTTGCCAGTATGTTATTTATTTGTATGAGAAGTCAAATGTAAGAGAACCTAGTGGCTTTTTACTGCTTGGTGACCTAGTGTTTATGGCTTTACTCTAGGCCATTAATCCTGGGACTTCAAGTGTCATCAATGAGGTTCCCCTATACACTGCTCCCCACACATAGAAGTTTGGCTTATTTTTATAATTTGCAGTAAGTCGTATCATATTCTTCACCGCATCAAACATTATTTCCACTTTAATGAAGAGCTGGATGAGGTTTCCAGTGATGTCCTGACTAATCTGAAATTAGTAGAATATTTAAAATTTATTGAATAAGTCAGTTGAAATTACTACAGTTATTCCTTCACTGATAACACAAATGCACCAACACTCCAGATATAGCAGAACAAACCACTGCGAATACCGAATGCTCTGCTCAGTTTTTGGGTGTTGAGTTGGAGCAGTCAAAAACAAATGATACTGTAGAGAACAAGACTAGCTGTACTGTGGGTCAGATTTAATCAAGCATGCAAGATAAAGCCAAAAATGTTTCCTAAATGAGCGAGCGAACAGGAGAAGTCAAATGGGCCAGAAAATAGCACCTTTATTCCTGGAGCCTTCAGAATTGTCTGAGAGATTATTCATGTGTAGCAAATCAGACAAACATCCCCCAGAATCTAGGTCTTTCTAAATTATGAATATAACTACTGCATAAACACAGACACACAGCAACACACACTCCTTCAGTGTATGTATTTAGCTAGAAATTACAGCCTGCTCTAATTGTGCCCTCTGATGGATGAGTGCAGTGCTGGGAGTCCAAGCCACATATTGGAAATGTGTGTTTTTATGCTAATTTGGCATTCCGGCAGCACAAATGCACCATCCCTGCAGACACACGCACGCCGCCTCCCTCGCTCATCCACGATTCATCTGGCGAACAAGTGTCATCTGGAGAGAGAATTTACACAAGTATCGCTCCCCAAATTGCATCACAGAGAGGAGACAAGGGGGAAAAGAAGAGAAACAAAGTTGCTTGTGTGTGAGAGATTTATAATTACGTTTTGTCATGGTTCCTGAAAACAGGCTGTTGTAAACAAGCAGGAGACAACAGAAAAAAGCAAAAAAAACACAAATAAATAAATAAAGCCGCCACACTTTTAAAACATCAAACCTCAAGTCAGTACTGAACAGACCACCGGAAACCTTTGAGTAGAAGACATCAAACAGAAAGGGATTGGGGTGTGTGTGTGTGTGTGGGGGTGGGGTGGGGGGTGG
>JBBMFX010011210.1:0-12934 GCA_037832545.1 Rhabdalestes septentrionalis | reverse complement strand
GGCTGGTTCTACCGCAGGCACGTGCCTGGTGGGGGGGGCATACGGAGCGGGGAGCGATGCTCGCAAAGAATAATGAGGGAAGGACGTGGTCACCGCAAACTTGTGGCCATAGTAGATACAGCATTCTGGCAGCAACCCCTCAACAGCAACTTGAGAGTGATATACAGTAGTATGATGCCATTTCATATTAGACTCTTGATGAATGTGGGTTGTTGTTATTCAGCCAGGTTCTATGTGTTCCTTTTTACCTTTGAGCATCTGCCCCTTCAAACATATATGCAAGACCCCGCTCTACAGTATATAACAGTGGTTCTCAGTGTGGTCTTCAGGACCTTCTAGAAGGTCCACATTTTGGTGGATGATGTCATAGTTGACAGTAAATGAATGAGTAGCTACAAAATAATTAATTTGGTGATAGAACCAACAAAAAATGTTATAGTGTTATATGGATGTTGATGTAGAGGAGAATTTGAACTAAATGACTTTTCTTTGGGGACTATTTTACCTCACAATGAGGGATGTATCCCTCCACCACGAATGGGTTTAGTTTTTAGATCAAAAGCTTCAAAAACTCTGGTAGAACAATGCACTTTCTCTGCCATTGTGAGCATTTTGGACTCTAGAACAGGGTGTTTCAAACCAAAATCAGTCTGAACCTGTGGTTTATCTCTAAAACACTTCATTAGAACCCACAGTGACTATATCTATTTTAACACTACATGTAGAATGAAGCGACCCAGAGTTTCTGCTGCTCACACCAGTCTTTACTCTGTCTGATCAGAAATAAATCATCCTATCTGGAAATGATTGAGCCTGATTTAATTCTCCTTAACCCCACTTTATGAGAATGAAGTTTATGAGAAATAAAACTGAAGACAAATGTTCTTCTGCTGTTCTCTTCAGTTCTCAGTTTCTTCTCTTTAACATCTTATGAATCAAAAATGTTTGACTTTAGGAGTTGAGAATTGAATTTGATCAGAGATACAAAGTTCAGATGTAGTGTAGACTAATTTATTTTAAAAATGATTGACCTGAAGGTCAGATTATCTTAGTTGAATAAAAATCACAGCAGTGAGAGAAAATAAATGTGATTTTAAGATCTTGAACTGGGATCAGGCTGAAATCTCAGAAGCAGAATTTAAAAAGGGGGGAGAAAATGGTCAGAATCTTACATTGATGTTGAACTAAGTTCAGTTCTGTTCAGGAGAAACAGCACAACAAAGAGATAATTCTTACTAAAGTCTTGGAATGACCTGCTCTGATCTACAGCACATCTATGATAAATTGAACATATTCATTTAGGTGGATCAGACTTGTGGACATGGTTTCGGACACAGTATGATTTTACATGAGCTGTAAAAATGAGCTGACCTGAGCACTGCGGTGCTTGTTTTCACAGCTCGCAGTCAGTCACATTGTGCCCTAAACCATGTCCTCAAATCTGATCCGCATTAGTAAAGATCTGAATGTGATTTCAGGGTCCAGAGACGTTTTGGGCATGAGAAGATTTGGGTGATTTTGACTTCTATAGGTTGAATATTCTAGTTTAAAACTTCAGATTTCAATTTTATGATGCTTAAGCTAAGGCTTGTTATATGTAAAGCAGTTAGCTGTGATGGGTGGGCTGCTTAATTATGAAGAAAGCTGCTGAGTCATATGAGACCCCTCGAGGCAATTCTGAACCACAGAACGTGTGTATATTTATGTGTACCTTTACAGGACATGCTCTTTCATAACGAGGAGCTATTTCTCGCTTGCGGAGGGGACGCTGTGCGACACGGGGGCCAATCTGACCAGCTTAAAGAGTCTCTCTGGAGTGTGTTTAGAAAATTAAAGCCCTGGAATTTCCTCATAATTGTCAATTTTATCATTTTATTACAGCAAGCTTATTCTGAAGGGCTTCCCATTATGATTTATGAAATACAATTAAGCGTGACTCATTTCTGTTCCTTTGCGCCTAGGCCCCGTAAATCGGCGCCGCTACATTTAAATAGCATTAAGTAATTCGGGGGGTTAAGGGGGGCACTTGAGCAGGGAGTTGAACATGTGACCGAGAGGCAAAATTGTCTTTTTTTTAATGTAAGGTCTTGGCCCAGCCCCCAAACACACATACACACACATGATAAATATTCCAGAGGTTTTCACTATCGTCCCCTAAGTTGAAGTGGTGGCGGACGTTGTCTCCAACTGATACAGAAACTAATTTAGAGAGGCTCGTCCAGAGAGATATGCCCTCCGCTGGAAATAAGCATTTAGCATGAGCCACTAAAAAAAATGCCAGACTAATGAAGTTGATCTCTTTAGCCATTCCGGACTAATTGCATAGTTAAGATTACGAAAAAGAAATGGATTGCTAATTTAAACAGCAGCATATCACATTAATATTCAACGCAAATTGAGACTTGGCAAATATATCTTGGAAAAGCAGTCAGAAATAAATTCACTTCTGTATTTTCTTTTAAATAACAGCGTGATTTTTGAAAAACCTTTTAAATGTAAAGATACAAAATTCAAGCCAGAATTGTCAAGGTATTATTTTTGTTTCTAATATTAGACCTAACACATATATGCAGTAACATTCTGAGTTGTGTTATTAATGAAAATGTTAGTAAAAATGCCCTGGACACTAGACCTCCAAGACCAGAGCTGGACAGCCCAGGTTAAATCATTATACAGCACTTTTAATTTTAACAACAGAAGATTGCCCCCTACATTTCCTGTACTGTATTACAAGCTGTCATTAGGGGGTACTTTTAAGCAACAGCAGCCACACAACTACCATTGATTCATGTAGTGTATTCCAAGTTGCCAGAATGACCACATGGATTATATGAGCATTATAGAGCCCTTTGAGTTCGAAATAATGTAAGCCATATCGACCCCTATGCTTCCTGTAGTGTATTACAATCTCTTTCATAAGAGAATTATATAGCAGAATCAAGAGTGTAAACAGTGTAAAGGAGTAGAAGTGTGAGATAAACATACACCCTAAAAATGAGTTCTTCACTTTATTTAGTTTTTAGTTAAAATACAATTTTGTAGATACATTATAGTCTGTCTCTTACTCTGCCCCCCTCTCTAAATCTCTCTCTCTCCCTCACTCTCTCTCCCTCTCTTTCAAACCTATGTCCTCTCTCTCACTCTCTCCCTTTTTCTCTCTTCTCTTCCTCTCTTTCTCTCACTCTGTCTTGCTCTCTTTCTCTTTTCTTTCTTTACATTCTCTCTCTCTGTGTGTCTCTCTCGTACGTGTGTGTGTGTGTGTGTGACTGTGTGCATTTGTGTGTCTGTTTGTATCGTGTAGCATGTTTGTGATTGTGTGATAATGTGTAGTGTGTGCAGTGTGTGTGATGGTGTGTGTGTGCGTGTGTGAGGTTATGTGTATTGTGTGTGTGTGTGTGTGTGTGTTTGGTTATGTGCAGTGTGTGTGTGTGTTCTGTTCTGTTTGGGTTCTTTGTTCTGCTCTAATCAGCCGTGGTCGCTGTGGAGCCGCCGCTCATTACGTATTCGGACTCATTACGTATTCGCACTCAGAGGTGACCAATGGGAAGTTTTTTTCTCCTCAGAAGCCTCGTCTGCAGCAGCGCTGATGAATCACCTGCCCAGACGACATCCAGAGAACCAACGGTGTGGTGTGTGTGTGTGTGTGTGTGCATGTACTATGTGTGGCTCAGTGGGACAGTGACCCAGAACTGCTGATAATCTGGCCTACCCACACACACACAGACACACACCTGCTGCTTCAGTTTCACTACGGCCTTCTCCTCTTTCCACACACACACAAACACGCACACACACACTCACAAGCTTACAATCTCTTTGTTTTCATTCTCTTTCTTTTCCTGTCTCACTTTATTTCTCTTTTAACTTTCAGTTATTTCTTTCTTTCTTTCTGAAACTATATTTCTGTTGTTTCTGTCTTTTTTCTATTTTGTTTCACTCGTTCTTTCTCTTTTCTATTTCTCTCACTTTCACTTATTCTCTCTCTTTTCTTTATGACTTTCTCTCTCTGTGGCCTTTTCTTTGCACACAGACAGACACACACTTTTAAAACACACACACACACACACACACACTACACATTCTTTACAAGCTTAGTGAACCAGAATGGGAGAGGACCCTCAGGGTGGATTGTTTTATTTAATTTTGTACACATTATGAATTGGATTGAAGGTTGATCAAGTACTTAATGTTTGACGAGCAGTGTGTGTGGTGCATGTGTTTTGTACAGTGTGTGTGATAAGTGCGGTTTGTGTTTTGCTGGCCTGCAGGGGCAGAAGCTGCCCCTCGTTCGGGTTAACGTGACAGTCATTAGAGTTGACTCACCCATCTCTGTTTCTAATCCCCCTGGATATACTGGACCCATACAGGTGTCCCCGAAATCCAATTAGCACAACCGTGTGTGCAGGAGGGAAAAACTCAACAACAAAAAAAAAGAAGAAGAAAAAAAGAAAAAAATTAATGGTTGAGACAAAAGTTTTCAACTTATACCTTTTACAATTATAGTAGCAGGACCCCCGTACCTGTAATCAGATACAATAACTGTACCATAATGCACTGACTCCAAACGCCATGAGTGACTATATAATCCCTGCAGGCCTGTTCCATAAATAGTAATAAAATTACATATAATAAAATACAGCATTTATATATATAATGTACAGTGCTGCAAAAAAAATCTTGAGTGACTGCTCATCTATTCATATTTTGCTTTAAATCAGTTTGTTAGTGCAAAAAGTGCCTAAAGGACCATAAAAAAAGGAGTTCCAACCACTCAGCATTCAGCACCACCAGTATACTGATCACTGCCTGATCATCTGGAATCATCTGCTCCTGTTTACACATGATCTGTATGTGTGATTTTTTGTTTTTTGTTTCATCTTTTGTCTGAGTACTGACACTGAAACTAAACTCGAATAGTCGAATAACCAAGTCGAATAATCAGGTGATAATGAAAGCAGGAGATAAACGAGTGTAAAAGTGCACCTGCACACTGAGGCCTGTGTGCCGTGTGGGAAAAAAATCAGATGGGCGAAGCAAGAAGGCTTCCTCAAAAGCAGCCAAGCAGAAAACTCTGCCTTGATTCAGAGCAGCCATTCATAAATATCAGCAGAGGCTATGCTAATGTGTAATAGCAGATCCAGGACCACGCTCGGGTCCTTTCGAGTCTGAGACCAGAGACAGGGCAGAAAATCACAGCCTCAGCTGAAGGCCATGCAGTTTGTAGCAATTCCTCATTCCTCTACATGTTCTCCCACCCCCATACCCCCCAATATCTTGTGACCAAATTCGACGCACTCCTTTACACATTTCGGAGACTTCTTTAAAACTTTTCTTATGCTTGGTTGAACATTATTAATGAAATTATACATTCTCCACATTTTTTATATATTCTCCATATTTTGTTTTACAGCAAGGTTTCCCCCGAAAACTGTATCACTCCAGTGGCTGCTAAGTAACATCTAGTGTTGCAAAATATATCATTTGTTAATTGTTATTGTGATATCAAGGCTGCAATATTCAAATGAACCTAAGACCAAGCACCCTGTTTCTGACAGGGTGACCAGTCACAGCTCCAGGTGAATTTCTGTGTGTTCTGATGAATCAACATCTGCATACAATCCAACAAAATTTTTATTATTTTAATCTTTGACCCTGAAACATGTTAATGAATGGGTGAATGAATGGGTGGCGCTTAACTGCTGTAGGCAGAATAAGGTGATACATTTAAATGTGTAGGTTTGTGACACCGAAAAAATGATTAAAATTATGAAAGAAGAAAACACGCTGCATGGATGGGGGATTAAACAAATGTTTAAGCCTTTAAATTCCAGAAAAGTGCCGATATGGACCCTTTAATTTATTGAAAGGCATCACATACGTAGCAGAATAATCACAATACTGATATTTTTTACATATCATGCAACTCTTGTAATAGTTGTCTCTTCTGCAGGTGACTGTTAGTGATGTTAGTGACTAGAACAAAGGGGGAAGCCCGCACAGAACTTTATGAAGATTATTTCACACTGCAGCCATTTGAAGAACAGTTCTCCAGGCTTCCTGAAGGACTTTCAAAGACTCTGTCAGTGAATCACTTGTTCATATTTCTTTCATTTAATCTCCTCAGTATGACAAAAGATTTACACTAACAAGGTGATTCAAAGTTAAATATGAAGAAATTAAGTGTGCCCAAGGCTTGGGCACATTATTGGAGAAGAATGTACATTATATAGCACTTACAGCAGTTGTGTGCACTGGAGGAAAGGTCACCTGACGTCAGAAAGTGTTGTGCGTAGCAGCGGTTATAAAGAGTGATGGGTCAGCATGGGCATTGCCCCCAGGCAGATGTGTGTGTGTGTGTGTATGTATGTGTGTGTGTGGAGAAGAAAGTGTCCCCACAGTAGTAGAATAATACTCAGTGAGCTGATTTGCAAGCATGTAACGTGCTTTCTTTTCTCCCCCTGCTGCTGTTGGAGAACGAGGGGGACAAAGTGTGTGTGTGTGTGTGTGTGTGTGTGTGTGTTTGTGTGAGAGAGAGTGTGTGTGTGCATGTGTTTGTTTGAGAGAGAGTGTGTGAGTGTGTGTGTGAGTGTGTGAGAATGTGTGTGTGTGTGTGTGTGTCAGAGAGAGAGAGTGTGTGTGGAGGATGGGGTAAGTTTCCTTCCCTGTCGGAGCCCAATGATAGCCCCCACCCCCACCCCCCACAGTGACAAAAGCCTTCAGACAGGCTACCCCTCCTTCCCACAATGCCCTGCAACCCCCTCCTCCATGCCCCATGCTGGGCTATGTGGGAGGAAGCTAGGGTCCAAACTCCTGCCCCCTCTCATACACACACTTATACACACACACAAGACTAAATTCTGAAGACCCAACTTCGACTCAAAACTTTCGGAACTTTCTAAAACCTCACAATTTAAAGATTAAAATATGCTTTGATTCAAAAATTTAAAAATGCTGAAAAAAAAAAATTAACAGTTTGAATCAAAACATCGTAAAATTGAAATCTGAAGTTTTAAACTAGAATATTCAACCTTTATTTTATTCATAACGGTTGAAATGTAAGCATGCATACAAACATTCAAAAGATTTAACTGAATCAGTCTTTGCTTTAGAACTTTAAATGACTGCTTTGAACAATCTATAAGAATTATATTGTCAGTTATCTGTCTATCCATCCATCCTTCTATCCACCTATCCGTCTATTCTTCTGCCTGTCTGTCTGCCGGTCACTCTGAGAACAGTGTGTGAAGTTCTGAGCTCCAGGTGGTGAGCCTCTTGCGTGCTCCTGAGATATTATGAGTTATTCGAAGCAGCGTCTGACCTCCACGAAGTCAGTCATTAGTCATTGGAGGTTTGTGTATTTGATTTGTGGTTTATTGAATATCTCTCCCTTTCTTCCGCCGGCCTTATTCCGATATCCCAGCCTAGTCCAAAGCAAACCCAACTTTCATTAATTAATGCGAGACAATGGGACGTGTGATCCCAGGCACATTTGTCCTTAGAGAAACACAACGAGTGGATAAGCCAGCCATCACTCTTAATTGGCCTGCGCTAAACCGCCGTGAGCTCGTAATGATAGCAAATATCCTGGTGGGAGTTCTATTTGAGCTGTGAGCTGCAAAAAATTACTCTGTAAACATAAACCCACATCTCTATGGATGAGCTTCAGCTCGGAGCAGCTTTCAAAATTTGCTCTGGGCCCAGAAGCCCCCAGAAGGGACGGCTAGAAGTAAACTCCACACCAAAAGAGCCTAAAGCCTGGAATGAAGTTTAGTCAAGGCTGATAAAGACCTTTAAACTCTGGGCTTATTATTCAGTAATTAATCCTAAAACCTATATTAGGAAAATGTACGTTATTGAGGATCCTCTATGAGCGTGGTATGCAAGTTCTGAGCCTCTGTCTGTCACGCAGGGTTGGTGCTGAGGGCCTGGAAGGTGAGAAAACAGGAGTTTCCTAAAACATCTCACAGCCGTTCCAGCACAAAGGAACACAGTTTGCAGGAACTTGCCACATTCCAGAAAACAACTGCATCTCTACCCCCTCCTTTCCACTGTCCATCACTGAGAAGCTGTCAGGAGGTTGACCAGCGACAACAATGACCTGCCATGCAAAAGTAAAAGTGCCCCCGAAAGAGCGGGGTGACCCCCCATTGCCCCACCATCAGTACACTCCCCCAGTGACAGTAAAGCCTCTCCACATCTTCCCTTCAACCTGCTTTATATGTAGTGTGTATAGAACTGTCAGGGCTTCAATAATTAATCAGAATTAAAGATAATAATTTAAAGTGTTCCATAATGCTCTTGTGATCCATTTAGTTATTCTGCTGTGAACAAGTAGAACAGTGTTGATCTGGTGGGTTTTGTTAAGATTTGAGTTGATGTGAAATATTTCTTTTTTGAACTGTTTGTTTTCACTCAAAATGTTAATTGGAGCTGAATTAAAGTTCCTTGAAACCTCTTTAGGTCATTTTTCAGATTGAATCGATTCTCTTTTGTGTGGATAAATGCTCAGTGAGAACTTTTTTTTTCTTTAAATTTAATTAGGTATTTCCATCCTGATTACGCAGGAATTTACACACATCACTTTGTAAAAAGACGGGACAAAGACACTGGGACACACACTGGACAGCTCACACCAGTGATAGGCTCCACCTGGCCGGTGTATCTGAAGAATGCAGGAGTGTGTTTGAATGTGCAAATGTCCTCAAACGCTTGAGATGTGTGAAATAGCTCTCTCTCGATGGCCAGCAAACAGAACCATGAAGCTGTGGGTCACCAAAGTGTTCATGAGAAACATTACCTTTTCCTTCTCTCTACAAACATGTTGACTCATCTGTTGTTTTCTTCCAGAGTTTTTACTTCCTGCGTCGGTCATTTCTGCATGAAACAGAATTGAAAGACATCAGTAGGATTGGGAGGGGGGGGGGGGGGGAATTCCTCTGACCTAGATTAAGCCTAAGCCTAAACACTCTTTTGAATGGCAATGCAAATTAGTTTCAGACTAAAGTTAGGTTAAGACTAAACCTGAGAAACCAACTGGAATCAAGGTTCTTTGGAGGCAAAGAACCCCTTTGGGCTTCCTGAAGAATATCTGTACGTATGTTCCTTTCAGTGAACCATTTATATGAGGAGTGAATGTGAAGCAACTTTCTTAAAGATTTCCCAAACATTTTTGGGAACTTCATAGTGAAAAGAGGTTTAGGACGTATTACACAGTAGCTGCATAAGTCTGAACATAACATATATTTAAAGACTTACTCATACAAGCATAAGATGGGGTGTAATAGTATCAAAATTGATAAAGACAGCTTTGACAACTGATGTTTGTGGCATAGGCTTTTACACATATTTATAATGGTTTATGTCAGTTACATAGAAAGGCTTATGTAGGTGTTATGAACTATCATTTTTCCTAAATTTTTCTTTGCTTGGAAATTTAACAGGAAAACTTGTCTGTGTAACACCTACATATGCCTACAATTATGTTAATGTATATTAATGTCAATTGTAAACTGTTTTCCTGAAAGGTTCTTGGCTTGGGTAGTTCTAGAAAAAATCACATGTATAAGTCATGCATAGAGATGCTATGATCACTGCCTTTCTTTCTCAACGTGTTCTTGGCTTGGATCATTTCAGGGGAAAAGAATAGTTCACGAGGATCCATAACACCTGTCTGACCTAGGCAAGTGTTTATGCCAAAGGCTTTTGCGTCTGTTATGAGATGATGTCTTATATTCTGAAATGTTTTCCGCTAGGAAAGTTAACTAACTCATGAAGCTCCACAACACCTGTGTAACCCAAGTAAGTATTTATTTAGGTTTCAGTTGAAATGAAAGGCTTATAGATGTATTATGAGTGGTTATGTAGGGTTTTGTCAGCTGTATTTTAAGTTTTACAAAGACTTATGTAGGTGACATGAACACTGCCCTATGTCCTGAGCACTGCCTAAAGTTCCAAGGAAAAATGTGTTCATAAGACTATATAACACCTACTTAATCTATGTAGAATTGTATGTAGGTTTATGCCAATTGTAATGAAATGAAAAAAGTTCCAGACATTTTGTATATAAAGCTATGTAATCCCTGCCTATGCTTATGTAAGTGTTTTTGAAATGTTATGAAGTGATTTAATGTAGATTATGTTTATGAATTCCATTAAACATTTTTCTTTACATCCAAGCCAAGGACCTTTTGGGAACATCAAGTTGTACCACTTGAAAAAAAAAACAAAGATCTTGAAAGGTCTTTGGCTTATAAACATTACACTAAGCTTAAAAACATGCATTTTTCCAGGTCGTTCATAACAGGCCTGTGTATCGATTTTTGCTTGGCTTCTTGAAGAGTCTATTTTTCTTTATTTAGTCAAAGAGAAGCCCTTGTTTGCTCCCCCAAAACAAATGTCTATTGGAGGCTGTGCTTGGCCATGGAATCACAGAGGACTTCACAGAGCGCCTGGCCTTTCACAAAGTTTTGGGGGCCAGCGAGAGAAAGGCCGCCGTTGTGTGCAGAGCTTCATCGTCCAGCTGCCGTTTGTTCCTGCAGCAGTTTATTACACGAGGACTTGCTAATGAATGGAGGCTGCTGTGTTACAGTATGTGACAATTACCGGCCTTATCTCCCTCTGCGAGCAGAGATTTCACTGATCCACCATCATAATTCTTCCCCGTCATAAAGAGGGCTTGTTGAGTGTCTGCGGGACCCACAATAGCCCTCCTTCATGCTCTCCGTGTTCATTCGGGCATCGTCTGGGTCCAGCACTGTCAGTCCAGCGGTTTTGGACAGTCGGGCCTGTTTTTGAGAATCGAATGGCGCTTTTCCATCAGCATACAGGAACTGTTCAGTATCTAAACTGTACAGTGCTAGTACTGAAGTTATATCATGTTTAAATGTTCCAGTGTATCTCAATCCTGTAACTGAGTTTTTAACTCTCCACAATTCTTTCCACAATCTTTTATTATTCGTAGTCTTGTTTGACTTAGTATTTTTTTCTCTGCGTTCTTTATCCATGTGATGAAAACCAAACCCAGATAACTTGTTAGTGATGTCCCGGATCAGCTTCAATTTGTTTGTGTCATAGAAAACAATGAAATTTATCTTCATACCAGTTTTTATGTTTAGCTGGTACCTTATTCAATGTTTATGTTTAGCTTGTACTTAACAGTTGTCAATTTGTGCCTTAATTGTTTATTATAGTTCAGACAATACTCTTTTTCCATGTGGTGATGACTTTTCGACCAATTAGAAAACAGTGACGCAGTTTTTGGCCTTGTCGTTGAGCAGCTCAGGTACAGCTTGAGTTAGGGTCTCTTTATTTGTAATGGAAAAATATTTGTCCATGGTATGGCATGATTCCTTGTGCCAGTGGAAAATGGCCGTATGTACACAGGTCAGAGTGCCACTAAGGCCTTTAAGACACAAGAGAGGAAAGCAAGAGTGGAGGAGTATTGCCTCTCCCTCACTGCCCATCTCTTGTTTCCAATCGCCAGGAGGAAAATGGGCTGAAATTGAGCCGATAAACACAGCAGCTTTATGAGTCAGACAACTCGGAGTACAGCTATGTGCCTCAGCCTCAGTGAAGTGTGGTACGGACCAAACACAGTCAGTGTCAGTACTGCCATGCAAATGCACAGTCTTCAATACTTTACAGAAACCAATTAAGTTGAAAGAGTTTTAAATGTCACATTTCTCAAATGTATGAGGTTTTATGTACTAAAACCATCACATTTAATCAATTTCCACATCAATTATATTGAACAGCCTGTTACAGGCTGGTTACTGTGGCTTTAAGAAAGAATAATGCAAATGAGCTCTGTTTGGATTTGTCACCCTGTACTGCCTTTTCAGTCCTGATTGAAAAACTCCATATCAGTGTGAGTGAGCGCTGCCAGTCAGAAATAGGCAGAACCATCGGTTATATGCAAATGTGTATGACAGCATTTTAATTAAATATATTTTAATTAAATTTTAATTTAATTTATTGACGTCATTGTAAGTGTCACAGAAAAAGCTGTTTTTGCAACATTTTCCATATTTGGACCATGTGTGGACTATTGAGTGAAGTGTAGGTTTGTTAACTTTAATGACTTTTACATATTTCATCTTTAATTTAAAAATGCAAGGATTTTTTTAAAGAAAGTGAACTGAAAGTGACTATTCCGTCATACATTAGTACACCACAGCACACAGTGTGAACAGGATGAAATTCTTCCTCTGCATTTAACCCTTTAAACAACTGAAGCAGCAGACAGCCAGGAACACCTCAGGGAACAGTGAGCAGGGATGGTACTTTGCTCAGGGTAACTCAGAGGTGCTTAGCAGTCTTTGGAATCAAACCAACAACTTCCTGATTGCAGTGCAAATGCCCTAACCACTAGGCCACCAGCTGCCCCATTGGCGGAACATGGGGCTTTTAAAAGCATCAGAAGATAAATAGAGCTCATAACAGTATTTAATATAAAAATTTTATTACTTAAAACAAAATTAATACCCAGAATGCATTATATTCAATTGGTCTTCAAGTGACAAGTTAATTCATAACAATATTTTATGACACTCATAAATTGAAGTATTGTATGGCTATAATTTTTAATGGCTCGTTTATGACTTTATATTTTCATTATTAACAAATCATCATTTAAATGAGTCCAAATTGAATTTGTTTTCTACCGGATATATACTGTCACTTTTATCCCACAACTAGATAAGACTATATCGTAATAAACAGCGTTGTACACACATTTGGGTGAATTTCACTTAAAAAAGCATATAAAAGCCATAAAGGAACTATATATATATTAGGGTATTAACGACTTTAGATTTTTCCTAGTCGATTAGTTCATCAAGATCAAGTCTAGGTCGAGTGACTAGTCGTGATGACGTCAAACACACGCAGGAACAAAGGTGTCCAACACTGAGTAACTTTTATTAAAGTTCTCTGT
>JBBMFX010011200.1:0-12935 GCA_037832545.1 Rhabdalestes septentrionalis | reverse complement strand
TTATATAGTATTCAGAGTGGGTTATATAGCATTAAGAGTGGTTTATATAGGATTAAGACTGGGTTATATAGCATTAAGAGTGGTTTATATAGCATTAAGAGTAGGTTAAATAGCATTAAGAGTGGTTTATATAGCATTAAGAGTGGGTTGTATAGCATTAAGAGTGGGTTGTATAGCATTAAGAGTGGGTTATAAAGCATTAAGAGTAGGTTAAATAGCATTAAGAGTGGTTTATAGAGCATTAAGAGTGGGTCATATAGCATTAAGAGTGGCTTATATAGCATTAAGAGTGGGTTATATAGCAGTAAGAGTGGGTTATTTAGCATTAAGAGTGGTTTAAATAGCATTAAGAGTGGGTTATATAGCATTAAGTGTGGGTTATATAGCTTTAAGAGTGGGTAATACAGTAATAAGAGTGGATTATATAGCATTAGGAGTGGGTTATATAGCACTAAGAGTGGGTTAAATAACATTTACAATGCAGCATAGTTTATGGTATGCATCAAAGTATTTGTTCTTCCTTGTGTTTATAAACAATCATGCTTTATTTCAATGCACTGCATGCATTTGTGTTACCGTGCACTGACTGTCTATAATTGCCCTAAATCTGCATCTTGCCAGCCCCTCCATTACAGCCCCTGTAGCAAACCTGTTGTGTATTACAGAATGGCTATTACTTTGAGGATTGGTATGTGCATGCACCCATTTTAAAGCCAGACGAGTCACGTTGCACCCTGTTGTATTCAGTGACGTTATTCTGCGAAAAACACAATACGAGACTCTATTCCAGAGTGACTTGAATCAGAGGGATGATCCCCGGCAGCACAAAACATGAAATAAAACCTTTGAAGGGCTCATATCATGGAAAAGCGAATTGTCCCCGCTTTTTTGAAATAAAACAACGATTTCATGTAGCCTGTAAACACTGGTGCAGCTTCAAAGCGCATCATCCGCTCCCCCAGTCCATACAGTGCTTAAGCAGCAAAATGGCCTGGTGCAAATGGGGTTGGGCTCCGCAGTCGGACGTGACAGCTGGATTTGTGAGGCATTATTTAAAAAAAACCCTAAAGACAACAGGACTCTACCAGAGGCTGTGATGCCCCTCAGCAACTAACTAAGACTAAGTCTTTAGAATAAAAAGACACATTTTAGCTTGTATTAGTCTAATAACAGTGTATCTCACCATAGCACCATTTGCCTCCAACACCGGGACTTTGAGTAGAGCTGATTGATGCCAGTATGGAAATTTACCAAAGCATTATTAGCATGACTGCCCTTTTTTTTAGGGCAAGAATAAGTTTTATTCTTATTATTGTTCTTTTTAGAACTGTATCGGTACCTCTTTTAAAATATTGACATGGTTCCACCCTCTGTTATTGTCCCCTGCAGTGCTCATGTATATAAGTTATCGAACGGTTGATCAAGGGTCGAGTATTTAAAAATACGTATGTGGAGGCTGCAAGTCATAACACGTGAAGAAACCCAAATTCTAAGAAACGAAGGGGCAAGACACACAGCAGACACTGCAGCTCAGTCAGTTATATGAAAAAATGACGAGGATCGCTGTTGGAATCCACGTTGTAATCAAAGTTTTTTAGTCTTTTAAAAATGTTTTGAAAGCGTTCAGAGTTCAGTGTTTATCCACTCTTTTTGGCTCCTTGTGTCCACTGTCTGAAACCCAGTGAAACCCAGAGAGACGCTCTGACGCTTTCGCTGGCTGCAGTAGTATCTCTATGCAGCACCAGTTTGGACTAAACTGATAAGAAACAGTGACCAAAAGGATGCAGGTTCTTCTCTGACATCTTTTAGAAACTGCTAATAGAAGCAGGGTTCAGCCTTAAAGCCACAGTGACAAAACCAGCCTCATTCCACCGTCTGACCGGGCTTGGATAATGATTGTGCAACAATGATTTATGGCTGTTTTGGGTCAAACCACACAAATATAATCAGGGCCTCTTAAAGAAAAAGAACGTAAGAAATGTGGGACAAATAAATTCTGAGTGTACTTAAACCCATCCAGTTATATTTCCATCTACTGCCTCCCTAACCCAGCCTAACCCAGCCCAGTTCTCCTCTGAGGGGGAGTTTTAAAAGAGACCTCCCTTCTGCACATTCTGTTCTACATTTGCTCTCCGTGACTGGTAGACTTTCCACTTCCTGCAATGCCGTGACTCTGACAGTCTGCCCAGCAAACCGCAGCGGCTCTGTTAGCTCGCTAGAAGACTCCACTGCTTAAAACCTCCCGCACTGTAAATGAACACCGCAGTACTTTTCCTCTGTCTGCTGTATCCAGGAGGAAACTGCTTATGTTCTCACTGCACAGACTCACAGAGATGAGAACAATGTATAAAATAAGTTCTAAAGTCTATATATACACAAATGCTTTTGTTTTAATACAATTGATGCCTTACTTTTAAGTAGGGATGTCCATTACCGCAGACAGTCATATTGGCGTGTTTCACTGTACTTCAAATAAAGAACAAAAAAAAAAAAACCTGACTCACCACATATGTGTAATAGATGTTTCAGCTTCTGCCCTTTTCCTTCTGTTAGTTGTTTTGGAGTTCACCTGTGCACGAGTGCATGCTAGAACATCTGTAACAACTGTCTAAATACACTTGGACTTCAAAAATAGGACCAACTGACTTACTGTTTTGTGTAGTGCTGTGCTGACTGATTTCAAAACAGCTTCTACATTCTGAGATCAGTTCTGGTCAAATCAGGGGTTAAATTGGAGGCCTTGGTTCTAAATGTGCATGAAAGGAAAACGTAAGACCCTAAACCAGGTGGGCACATGGTGACTCCGGGCTGTTACACTCTAAAAGCTGATTTGTGGGGTTTACACGGACAGTTTATGGAAACTGACTGTCTTGGCTCCGTCACGAGGTTCTAACTTTAGTCGACGGCGTGTATCGTGCCGAAACCCTGCAGTGATGGATGTTGCTTTTGGAAAGTTTCAACCTTAGGGCAAGTTAGGTTAGCTAATAGTGACTAAATTCACAAACAGTTTCAGTTATTACTGTCATTTTGGTGGCCTGGTTGTTAGGGAGGTGGCCCTGTGATCAGAAAGATGTGGGTTCAAATCCCAGGATTTCCTGTGGCACCACTGTGGTTCCCTTGAACAAGGTACCTTCTCCACACTCTGTTGGGTTCAATACAGAGAAAGAATTTCATTTGTGTGACAAATAACTCACCTTCAATTTATTCTGCTGTTTTATTTAAAGACGATTACACAATGGAGCTACAGTCATAGTTATTTAATTTTCTTGAAAAAAAAAAACTGACTGGCATTTACAGTATGTGCCATATTGATGAGCAAATGAATGTTTTAAAAATCACTAAGCTGACTGGAACCAGCTCTTTTCAGCCAAGTCTTTGGAAGAAACCAAAAAATAGAAACATCCTTCAGTTTCTGGACAGAATGAGAAACATTGTTGGAATTGTCATTCACTTCAAAATTTTGATTTATGTTGAATTTTATTGCGCTTAATAGCATCAGTTAGGTCAATCATGGCGGACTGCTTGAATAGTACAAACGACACTACCACTCATTCAAGGGTTTCCTTTGTTTTTATTATTGAAAACATCACCTATTGCTGTGATGACAGCTTTGCACACTCTTGGCATGTTTTCAATCAGATTCTTGAGGAATTGAGGTGGAATAGTATTTAATCAAGAGTTCATTAGTGAAATCTCTCTCCTTCTTAATGTGTTTAGGATCATCAGTTGTGATGCTCGGGTTGGTACACAGTTAGTGATCCGGTTCCACTCCGGTTCTACTACACACTATGGCAAGAACCACCTAACTAAGTAAAAAAGAAACAACAGTCCATCAGTACCTGATTACCAAAAATATTTTTACCGCATAATTCCATGTGTTCCTTCATCATTTTGTTTGGTTTCAATATGAATCTACAATGTAGAAACTAATAAAAACAAAGAAAATATATTAAACGACAAGGTATGTCCAAACTTTTGTTGGGTCGTGTACATCTGTACATCTGACAAATACAGCAAATCATGTTGTTCTTGTGGGTTTGCCTGCTTGAAATAATAGTCCAACCAAATATTAATAACCTGACCAACAGGATGTGTAGTGTTGACATACATTTCAGCAGAAATGTTAGTGTTCCTTCATTAGAAGTTCTTAAAGCTTTGTTGCTTTTCTCGACCGTCTGTACTGTGAAAAAGCCTTAGGCGCCTTTTTCTCTCTTTGTGATTAAAGTGTCATTCTGCACGCAAATTTAGTAGTAGAATAAATGCAAACAAACAAGAAAGCAGTACAAATGATCAAGATTTGTTGTGTTATTAAAAAGTAGTTGACACCGTGTGAGCTGGTTAGATTCCTCCTCGGTTCCTCTAGCCGTTGTTGGATTTGTGAAACTCTGTCAGCAGCTTATGATTTAATTTAATGAAGGACGGATCAAGTAAAAACAGGTTTCTGTTTAGATACTTTTCATTGTTTTAAGCATTGAGGAAAATTGGTTTCATCAAACATCAACCAAAGAATACCCACCCTATCCCTGACAATCACAAAAGAGAAGAGAAAAGAAATTAAGAAGAAAAATATATTAATAAATAGTAAAAAAAAAAATGCAGTGCAGGTATCTATACCTATATACATATAAATAAGTAACGTAACAATTAAATCACATATTAGAACAGTCAACTGTCATTACGCACTTAAGCATAAAACAGGTTTCTGATAGAAAGTCTAAGTATTACATGATTTACTGAACTGGACTTTCACAACTGTCTAAAACTGCGAAAACAATCTAATCTTAATCTCTCCTGCACCACGAACAGTTGCTTAAAATAGATGCAGAAATGTCGACTCACTTCCCTGTGTTTAAACGTGAAGGTGAATGAATGTGTGAAATATTATGGCTTTTTATAATGTACATTTGAAAGAATAACGCCTACCCAATAACTGCCCAAGGATGTGATGGGCATGCAAATGAAAGAATGTCTTACCAAAACCATCTGCAGGAAATTGTTGTCCCTGATTATCGACTGGGATTCAAAAGTATCCAGAGGATGAGGTTCACTAGAGGGAGGAGAAAATAATGTTAAAATGTGGCCTTGTTTGCTTGAAATAATTCATTTTGGTTTATTCTTGTAATTTGTTTTCACAAAGATTTATTATTCAATATAGAATAATGACTAATTTCTTGAAATCTCACAGGAAGTCTAAAGATGTCCAATCTTGTCCAACATTGAGATTTTAAGATTAAATAGGCTGTTATTTCAGCACAATTCCATAAAGAAGTCTTAATTCAGTAAAACTGTGACTTGATCTTTAAAAAGACTGCTAGAAACAGTTTTTTTGTTCTTCTTGTTGCTGCAAAATGGATGCAGCAGTTCAGAGTTCAGGTTGAAAACGTCCCAGTGTTTCTTTAAAGCAGAGACTTATGTCTTACAATATCATATTTTATTACAGTGCAGTAAATCAGAAGAATTGAGATACTGTTGAGTGTTGACTGTTGAGATAGTAAGATGAAAATTTTAGTTTAAAAAATTTAGTTAAAACATTTCAAAAAGTCAGAATGATGATGTTAAGTCAAAAGCTCACAGTAAGTCATTGGCAACATGGCAACTGTGCCGTGATCTTGTAAAATGTTGACTCACCACTGCCAGAAATACAGTTTCCGTTCTTCTTCTTGCTCTAAACTGGATGCAGCATTTAGGGATCGGGCTGAAAACGCCCCAAAGTTCACGTAAAGCAGAGATTTATTACTTGAAACATCGTATGTTATTACAGCACAGGAATTCAAACGCCGTTGTAACTGAAATAGTTGAGATGCCAAGTTGAAAGATACCAGAATTTCATACATTGTTTAAGTCAACAATTCAGTATCAGCCCTTATTATTATTATAGGATCAAACGGTGACATAATCTTTCCAAATTTTGACAAACCACTGCCGGAAACACGATTTTTTTTGTTCTTCTTCTTACTCTAAACTGGTTTTCATTGATGCAGCAGTTAGGGATCAGCCTGAAATGCCCCGGTGTTTATGGAAGGCAGAGCAGGCAGCAGATAGAGCCCCACCCAGTTAAAAAGAGCATTCTCTAGTTTCGCATCTGACTCAACGTTTAGTCACCCAGGGGTATGAGCAGGCCACAATAACAACAAAACATTGCCCTGGCAACCCGTCACACAGGATGTACAGCGCCATGCAAGTTTCGTGCCCCTAAACAACACTAGAGTTTATTAAAGAGGGAAGTATCTGCAGCTGGGCTGGTATCGTGCAGATCGAAGGCAGCTCTCCTGTTTTTTCTTAATATAGATGCTTTTATTTTGGGAACGAGTAGCTTTCAGTGAATGAAAGCTAACAAGACTGCCACTTCTAGGCTGAGTACACAAGCGAGTTTCCAAGTAATGGGTGCATATCAATGGGATTTGAAACTGAGAGGGTGTATTTTGAAGAATAAACACACAGGAGAGGGCGGAGCACCCGGATGCCTCCTCAGAACTTCTCAAACGGCGTCAGAGTCAAGCCTCTACGCTGATCCGAGATCATTCCGGCTGTTTCCTTTTAAATGATTTCGGATGAAATCGGATTACGAGATATTGGCCTTGATTCCTCATAGAATGGGGTGTTGTCCAAATGAGGTGAAGCATTAAAGCTACTGTGCTAAGCCGCAGCGCGGGAGACGCGACCGGACACGTTTTATAAAGGAATTCATGCAGCACCGCTGCAAATAATGCTGAGTGTACAGGTCGTGAGAGTTGGAACAAAACCCTGTATCTCAAAAATAAATGCTGCTTTAATCCCACTTTTAAGACAATTCAATATATTTTAATACAATTTCATGTCAAAGTATTTTATTGAAACAAATGAAAAAAAAGACAAGTTTGACACCGGTATTTTCGATTTATGGCAAAATGGCAAAATGAAAAAGGACAAAAATTAAGACGTAGGGTTGGGTGGTGATATGCGGAAAAAAGAATGAATTATACTTAGTAGGAAATTGGATTTTGTATGAATTCTTGTATAAAAATGGTCCTATGCAAATGAGTTGCACCAGTTTTACTTAGTAAATGAAATAAAGTCTCCAAATGTATGAATTCACACTTTTTAATGAAGTAAGTAAACTTGCTCTGTGGGAAAATGTGCTATCAGCATTCATTAGATTCATAGCCCTATGATTTGAAACAGTATTAGAACTCTTGTTGATTATGTAGAACGATTTGAGAAGATGCTTTGAAGAACTACTTACAGCGGATTTCCATCATGAGAATGGTAGAGGAGAGAACCATTAAGAGATCATGGAATAAAAGAACAATTTCAATGTTCAGATGAGATATTGTGGGTCCATCTAAAGTATAGTGTCAAAGAAAATAATGTATACAGCTCTGGGCATGAACAAATTTGCTAAAATAATACATGAATAATGAATAACTATTATTCGTACTATCCATAAACAAATTATGGGGTTTATCTGTTTCTAAACCTTTCCTCAAGGAAGACCAGTATTCACATTTGCTGTCCAGTACCTGCTTCACTTGATTAAATTAGATCAAGTGCTGCTGGTGGAATTAAACTAATCCATGCGATGACTGGAGTGCACTGATAGGTCAACAACCAAAGTCTGTTTTGGTCTAACCAAGTTATGAACTCGGTTGATTATTTATCATTTGTTGAGTGACATTTACTGTAATGATATACTCTGTTTTTACTGGAAAAAACACACTTGCTGAGATGAAAAGCAATTTTATGGTTGCTTGAGACTTTACATCCATTTTCTGATGTGTATTAGGTGCCAGTTAGCCAGAATTTATGAACCATTCTGGGGGTCAGCTGGTGGCCTAGCGGTGAGGGAGTTGTCCCTGTGATCAGAAAGCCATGGGTTTGAATCCCAGGACTTCTTGTGGCACCACTGAGGTTCTCCGGGATCTTCCCCACATGCTGCTCCCTGGCTGCTGTGTTCCTGCCAGCCCACTGATAAATACAGAGACAGAATTTCACACTGTGTGCTGTGGTGTGTTCGCATATAACAGATGTACACTTACATACTTAGTGTTTGTACTTGAGTACGTTTCGTCTGTTCCTTTAAGAGAGCAGAACCTCCCTTTCCCCACAGCCTGCATATTTTGAGTTGGATTGAGAAGTTAAACTCATCTGCTTTTGGTTTATTTAAACTTTAGGTTTTACGACCCTGCATGAAAACAATGACGCAGTGTATGTGTGTGTGTGTGTGTGTGTGTGTCGCAGTCACGTTTACTCTGGATGCATTCACCAGTCACAGTATTTGCTTATAAGCTGCTTTATAATGTGTAGTCGTTATATAATGCGACAGTAGATGATGTCTGACAATACACTGTACACTTATAAATATTGGTCTTCATGCACAAGTGTAATTTACAGAAAGTGCATTGAAAGATTGTTTAGGTCAGTTGTTTTCAAACTGGTCCTTCGGATCCCTCCCACAGACTCTGCATTTCTTTGCTATTCCTAATTGCTGGGAGCTGGGAAGGAAAATAAAAGTGGATTGTTTCTGGGAGCGCCGAGCGGAAGTGCTACTTTGGGGAAAAATATTTGAGAAGTGCTAATTTAAGGAAACAAAACATGGTTCCTCTGTGCCTTTCGCTCAAACCTTTTTCAGTCATTTTTTTTAGGAAATGAATTTGATGCAAACATATTTTGGTCCTAATGAATCATGAGTTTTTATTGGTATTTGTAAGATAATAATAAGACCATTTCATTCATTCATGCAAGATTTGGACAGCAGTCGTGGTCATTCTTGCAATATTCATGCAAACACACCAGCATTTGTGTATTTCATAGTGAGTTTATTCTGATTTTGAGTTTATATTTGATTTATTTAGACTTTATATTACACTGTGTCGTTAATTGTGAAACTCTCGCTGCTTTCACAAATGTGTTGGTGTGAAGTAGCCACGCCTTTCATAAAAATTCCTTAAATATGTGAACGGCTCTCCCTGGCACTGCGGAGTCGTCTGAAGACAAAATGGGGAACTGCCTTCCGCATATCAGGCTGCTTTACAGCATGCAGGTCTGTGTGGTGTTTGGTCTACAGTGATGAGGCCTGAATACTGAACTCAACATACTGAACTCAGGCCTTTAACCACGGCACTATCGCCGTATCTCATGTCACCACTTCCAGAAGCTTCTCAGTATCATTCATTAATGTAGAACCAATCTGAAGTAATCTAGGGATGTAGTTTAGCTGATTTGCTGATCTTCTGTCTCCTTTTGCAGATTTTGATCTTTTTGATGCCTTGGGTAAGTTACAGCTTTTGCTACTGTCTTGAGTTTCTATTCTGCATCTTCTGATGGCATAAATTGGATTAGTTTTATTAGTATTATATTATTTATCATCCTTTTATTTGATAAAGTTCCCACTATCCCAACTTTAATGGGTAGACACGAATCTGCATATACGCCAGGAGCACTTCTAATAAATATTGGAGTAGGTTCCCGCTGTCAATTTTCACTTTTACAGGCGTGCGCCTAGAGAACCTAACATTCAAGACATTGTGAAATTCAACGTTTATTCACTTAAATACAGCTCTGGAAAAAAATAAGAGACCACTGCAGCTTATTTTGAAATCAGCATCTCTATGTTTGACGACCATTCCATGCCAGTCTCTGTTAAATTCCTACACAAGCTCCTCCTTCTGCTTTATAAGGGACTGATTACTGATCACCTGAATCACATCTTATTTACTGAGGAAAAGTATAAAACTCTGCTGTAATCCACACTCTCCTCTCACAGTGAGACCAGCTGGATGGTAAAACACTACTAGAAGTTTGTCAAAAGTCATTATTGCCATTTTGTTCAAGAGTGAACAAAAATGTATTTTCTTTTAATTATTCAAGTTCTGTAAACATTGTATCATTTGATTATTTTGATGCTTTGCCATTTCTTTTAATGTGATGCTTTAAGGAACAATATTTCTATTTGGAAATTAAGAGAAATATTACCAACATTTCTTAAAAAATAAGGCTAAGCTGTTCAGTTCAGTACTTATAAAAGATTAAACCTGAGAAATTGATCATTTTTGCAGTGGTCTTCTATTTGTTTTCCAGTACTGTGTTATTTTATCACTTGTTTTAGCTATAGACACATATACAACTAATCTTTGAGAACGGTGCTTCAAGTTGTTTTATATAACATTTTGTTTTAAAAATTTTTGCTCGAAATTTAGAACCCGTCAATACATAACATGCTGCGTGTAAATGATAAAATATTATACATTTCTATTCATTTTACTTCACTTTAACTTTTTTATAACATATTCTAAAAGTGTTAATAAAAAATTCTGGATACATTTAGGCTGGTTATTTGATTATTTAATTAATTCACACAGATAATCAACAATTCAAATCTTTTTCGAAGCCCAAATTGACAGCCCTCGTATGCGGTCGCTCGCTTTGCACGTCAATCAATTGGTAGTCGGGCATCAACATGGATTCAGCTATGATAAGAGATTCTAATCTGTTTAGTCACGGTCAACACAACTAGACCAGGATGTTACATAACAAGTATACCTAACAAGCAACTCGTGTCTTTACTCTTTACTCGTAGCAAAAGTCTATAGATAATTTGAAAATCATTATAAAAATGATTAGACATAAACCTTTGTTCATATTGTTTAAAATATTTTTTTACATGTGTTTGCATGTTCATTACTGGTTGACCATCCTTTTTTAAACGCTGTACGAATTCCTTATCTTTCTGTTATTGATGAATTTTAATATTTAATGAGATATGTTGCAATACTAACTATGACTCTCTCCTTTCAAGACCCTGAACCAACTCCACCAGGTAAAGTTTTTGTATATTAGAACTTCCATTCCTTTATTTATAGGACTTCAGTTAATGGCATTTTATTACATATGTTACAGTATGTACCTAATATAAGCCATAACACTGCATCAGAAGAAATATATTTTTTTGTTGGTGGTTTTATGACATTTTTAAATTGTACGGCATAAATCTGCAAACTGAAACACAATAAGATAAGAAAGCTTTATTAACTATTTTGTCATTGCAACAAGAGGAATAAGGATTACAATAGATTTGCCTTTCTGGGTGTTTTGAAAGTGTTGACAGTGAGTATAAGTAATGTGTAAGTAATGTGCACATTTCAAACAATTACATTCAATACACTTTCAGTGCATGTACTTCAGGTGTACAGTAATAGCAAGACTGGTTTTTAGAGAGTGCAGGCTTTAAGCAGGTTGCAGCAAATAGTGTTGAATTTGCATGTTCCTTTTCATGTTTTTGTCATGATTTGTCTGAAAAGGTTTTGCTTTACATGGGGTTTCAGCTGCGTCGGCCGCTGTATAGAAAAGTTATTCTTTGACACACACAGCTAAAACATCATTGGCCACTGTGTAAAACTGTATTATTAAAATTTATTTAATTTTGTTATTAATTTTTTCATTGATTATTGATTTATTGATTAAGTTTGTGTGTTTTTAATTTTTTTTATCCTGCTTTTTATCATTTTTTAATAATTCTATTTATTATCCTGTCTGTTTTTTACTATGATACCTACTTTATTTATTTATCTATATGTCTATCCACCCGTCCATGTAAAGCACAACCTTTTCAGCCAGAAGACTCGAAGGACCAGTAACAGGCTTCACGTGCTTTAAGTGGTGCTGCAAATTAAAAGCTATTGCATCATGTCATAATTGTTGTTTTTTTTTTTTATGTTCTACAGCCAAGAAACCTCCCAAGGCTGGAGATGGTGAGCCCTCATCCACACACATGCACACACACTGGTCTTGAAGTATGAAGGTTAAATAAAAACTAGTGTTGACAGTTGTGAATGAAATACAAACCACTAAGGGGCAGGTGTAAACATGAGTGCCGACTCAGCACATAATGATATTTGATGGTGTCATGATATACACTATATGGACAAAAGTATTGGGACACCTGATTACCGCCCGTTATCCATGAAACCAACACATACATAATATGCAGGTAAGTCCGATCTGTACCTGAAATTAGTGCAAAAGGTTAGATGCATCAGGTCCTCTCCAATTCCCATGTCAAAAAATTCCTCAGTTTGTTAGGGCATAACTCGTACATATATATAAACTTTATACCTACTCGTACATTTATACGTACATTTATACGTACAACAACGAATAAGGGAGCCACCGGTGTAACTTTAAACTTTCAGATTTAATTTAAATGATAATATACAGACACAAACTAGGAAAACCTTACTTTATGTAGAATATTTACAGGAGTTTCTCCGTCTCACAGCATGTCTCTCTGTTTTTCTACACCAGACACACTGGATCTCTTTGATGCCCTTGATCCAGGTACATTCTCGGTTGCTGAAGTATTTATTTTACAGCAGACATAGGTCTTCTTTTTTCCTTTACATCAATTTCCATCCTTAGCTGACGCCCCATTCCCATTTTTATTTTTATTGTCATCTTTTAGATGTACCAGAGGCGACAAAAAAACCAAAGAAGCCTGCAGGAAACCCATCCAAAAACGGAGGCTCGGGTAAAAGAGACTCTTTATAAGTGTCTTTCAGTGAATCAATAAATGTAATCACCTAGGAATCTATTACATGGGTGTATGATATGATGAGCCAGAAAATGGTAGCACTTCAAAAGACACCTGATACTAGTTGATGTGTTTGTTTGCTTTATGGTGTCCAGCAGGCTTTGATATCTTGGAGAGTGAGCGTAAATATTTCAGGTTGTTTACCGGCTTTATGTCTGATTCACAGATGGTTTCGACATCTTGGATGCATTTGATGGTACGAGGAATTTAGGTTTTATTTATTTATGTGTGTATGTGTGGTTATGTCTCTGTTTGAATGTGCATGTGCATGTGTATGTATGTGTATTTGTGTGTATGTGTGTGTGTGTGTGTGTGTGTGTGTGTGTTTGTTTGTGTGCCCTTGCCTAGTTTATAATAATAATTAAATGTG
>JBBMFX010011173.1:0-12936 GCA_037832545.1 Rhabdalestes septentrionalis | reverse complement strand
AGGTTCCGAGGCTGACGTCGACTGACCAATCACAGAGGTCCAGCCTCCAGTGCGGACGTCGGATGCTGAGAAAATAGAGCTCGACTCCAACCGACGATCCAACCCTGTTGGATCGCCCATACTACGTCGTATAATGGCGATCCAACTGATCCGACATGCTGGAGCCGTATAAATATGAATCAGGCTTAAGTAGCACTTAAAGCAGGGCTACGTGCAATTGTGTGAAGTGCATTTTTGGGAAACACACGTGAAACAATAACGAACGTTCGCGAAATGACTCGTAGAAAAAGCTCTTAAGCGCCAAAAACACCTGCATGGGAACAAAGGAAAGACACAGGAGTGTTGCATGTGTCTGTTTCGTACCAGTTGTGTCTTGATGGTGAACTGAGAGTTTTCTTTGATTTATTTCTTTGCTGAGAGTTTCCTGTGTCTTTCCTTTGTTCCCATGCAGGTGTGTAGGTGTCATGGCTGCCTCAGGAAGTGCAGGGTGATCTTTTTGTTACTAACATGCACACTCTGCCCCCTACAGGTTTGGAGGTCTGGAGCTGAAGCTGTGTGCAAGTGAATGTTTTGGAATGATTTCATCAATTAATGTTTGAGTGAAAGAAGTTTGGTTCTTCTACAGGCAGTAGAACGATAATGCGTCCAACATCTCTATGAAGAACTGTGCGGGGATTTTGGTTAAGAGTTTCTTTGTTTTCTTTCTCTGCTCCGATTTAATGGTCGGGATAACTGGGGAAGGTACTGATTTCTGACGATGCCCTTCTCATCGATGTTGACGCTGACGACTCGGGCAAGCTTATACTGACCCCTCAAAGCATTTTGGTCAGCCAGTCAGACAACATCTCCCATTGCTACATTCCTGTGTTTGTGTGCCACTTACTTCTTATGTATAAACTAGGCCCTGCTAACTGACTCCACTTCCTCCACAATCGGTCAACTTCAGTTTGGATGGCTCCTAACCTTTTGTAGATGTAGCCCTGAAACTCAAATTTTCAAGATCTCCTCTGGGTCCAGTCCTTCCAAGCAGAAGGGAATTTGGGCTGATGAAGTCTACACAGTCCTCCTTGCTCTGGGTTCTGGCATCTATGGGTCTCTCATTGGTTAGGTTAGCGGCCATGTAGAGTAAGGTTTGGAACTCACTCCATGTAAATCTTCCATCTCCTCCCAGGTTGTGTAGAGCGTGTTTCACTGTACGAACAGCCACCTCTGCAGCTCCATTCCTGTGAGGGGAATCAGCAGGGTGAAATTTCCAACTCCATTCTGTTCCATGCTTGGACACTTCATCTTCAACTTCTGACTTTTCCAGCTGGTCCAGAAAAAGGTAGACTTCTTTGAGGGCAGGTCTGGCTCCCACAAAGTTCTTTACAGGGTATAGACCCTCAACGCAGTGAATCTCTTGTAGGCGAGCAGGAAACCTTCAGATGACTGGTCACTTACAACATCTGTGTGCAGAGCTCAGGATGCCATGCAGCAGAAGACAATCTCCCATATCTTAAGCTTTACTTTCTTCCTCACCTTATCCTTGACATCATAAGGTCCAAATAAATCCACTTTTATATGTTCAGGTGGATGGTCTCCCATGATCTGTTTGCATTTTGCAGCTCTGGCTTTTCTTTATGACACACAGCTGTCAACAATCTTCTGAGCCAATTTTCGGCCTTTTATCAACCAAGCTTTTTTTCTCATCCAAAGGAGCGTGCCTGCAATTTCTTCATGATTGTATAGTGGGTTTATTGAGCTAGAAGAGTGGATATCCATGCATCATACAGTGGTTCTCTCAATGTTAAATATCTGAAATCTACCTCCACAGACTAAGAGTCCAGTTTCTGCATCTTTGTACACAGCAAGTCTGTTGAGGGTGGTGTCTTGAAAGGCTTCACCTTCTTGAACTGCAAGAAAGAGATCTCTCTGTGCATCTTAACATGCACTGGCGGTAAGTACAGCTTGTTTGGCTTTGGACTTTACCTCTGAGGAAGAAATATCCTCCCACTTTGCCCGACTTGTAGACTGCTGAACTTTCTTGTATCAATGAGTTTTCTCACTGCAGAGCCAGCTGGTTTTCTTTGGACTTGAATCTTGGATTATTTTCCATCTGGACTGTTTTGCAGCATGACATGGTCTCTTTCTTCTCCCACTGCTACTGGAGGATTTGGAACTGCTGCGCCAGATGCCACACCTCCTTTAGTCTTCTTAACCTGTGATCTGGTCAGTGCTGCTGAGAAGGACTTCTTTTGGAGTCTGTCTATTCCTTCTTTGGCAGAGGCTGTGATTTCTTTGGCAGGCATTTTTGGCCACTCTTCCAAAGGTTGTTTTAGAAACTCAGGTCCATTCTGCCACATAGAATTCTCTCTGAGGTCCTCTGGAGCTGCACCTCTTGTTATGATGTCTGCAACATTGAGGTCTCCCGGGATCCACCACCAATCATTGGCAGATGCAGCTTTCTGCATTTCTCCAACTCTGTTTGCGAAGAAGGTCTGATATCCATAGCTGTCTCTTTGAATTGCTCCCAAAAGAGTTTGACTGTCCAGCAGATGGAACCATTTTTCAATCTCCATTTGAATGTGCTTTTCAATATACCTTCTGAGGTGAACTGCATAGACAGCACCACAGATTTCAAATTTTGACTGGTTCTCCCTTCTGATCAAGTGGTGTGAACTTTGCTTTGGACTAAACCAGTCTAACTTCAGCGCCTTGTGCTGTCTCCCATCTGAAGTACACCACAGCTCCATAGCTTTGGTCACTTCCATCGGACAACGTTACTCCCCAAGGATTTCTGATCCGGTTACCTGGTGTGAGGCTTCTATGGAAGGCTATTTTGCTGAGATGTATGTATTCCTCAATCAAGTGAATGGCTTCTTCCCTTAGCTTTCCTGACAATGGCTTGTCCCAAGTGTCTCGAGTCTCACTGCTTCCAGCTTCCTGGATTGCTCTTCTGACTAAAATGGCACCCTTTTGTTTCGTAGGTGTAACAAGACCTATTAGCTCATACAGGCTAGCTACTTGGCTTAGCAATTGGGTTAGGAGTTTTTCCTCTCACCTCTTCTTCAAGAAGATTTTGACCCACTCTTATTTTCTTTCTCCTGTTTCAGAAGTTGATTGAGGTCATTGGGTACAGTTTGTCACTTTTAACAAGGTAGTCAACTCCCAGGGCTTTGTTGTCTTCAGTTCTCATTTGGTTTGGAAGAATAAGTACCCCGTCTTTCCTGGCACATGCCCCTGCCTCCAACTGTGGCCTGACCGGACCCATGGCTTGAGGAAGAATCCACCTGCCTTTAGGATTTCCTAAAATCTTTCGGTGTTCTCATCCAGCTTTTTCAGATCATTATGGGAGGTAAGGATATCATCAACATAAGAGTCTTCTTCAAGGATCCTGCGTTCCTCCTCCAAGTGAGCAAACATGGGTAGCTTTGCAGTCTCTCTCATGGCCAGCTGTGCGATCCACCCTGCTGGTCGATCACCAATGTTGACTTGGGTGATGCCGTATTCTTGAATCTCTTCATCTTCGGTATCACTTCAGGGAAATCTGTGGAGGTGCATTTCTAAGTCTTACAACCACACAGAATTGTACATCTTGCTGATTTCACTGAGTGCATCATGTACACCTCTTTTAAACCTGAGTAGCACTGCTCAGATTGGGTTGAGGACATCAGGCCCTTTCAGCAGAAGATCATTCATGCAGAGTCCATTGAACTTCTTGCTGTTCCATACCAGCCGTACAGGCGTTGTAACAGAATGTGGGTTTGGCGCTACCAAGTGTCTGACGTACCATACTGGTCCCTTCCAGTTGGCAATCATCTCTCTGGTGAGCTGCTTTGCTAATCCCCTTTCCACCATCTCATGGACTTCAGCTCCATACACCACTCTCCACTTCGGTTCCTTCTTGAGCTGCTTCTCTGATCTTAAAAAGTGTCCTCCACTCCACTCTTATTGTTGGGTAGAGAAACTGGATCCTCAGTCCATGGGTATTTGGTGTCCCAGTGTGGTTTGCTGCTGTGAGCATCCACTTTAACATAGGTGAGGCCTTTTCTTATGATATCCAGCTCTCTTTCTTCATTGAGGGTCATTTCCTTACCTCCTGGCTGACAGTTGCCACATCTGCATCCTCCACACTTTGGCTCGCAAGCTGCTCCGATACTGTCCCATTTTCACCATTCAAGAAATTTTCTGTCAGCAATTGTGCTTTTTGTTTCAGCTTTAAATTCTTTTGTTTAAGTGAGCTCTTGATATTTCACTGCCGTGATTCTCATGGACCGGGCAAAGTGTGTTTCTGAAGTGTGCGCAGCCATATCAACTTACTCAAAGAGGTCTGGATGTGCTCTACCAGCAGTCTTTCCTAATGGCCCTTCCCATAGGACTCCAATCACCTTTCCTCTCTGAGGAGCAAGTCTTCCTTCATGGTGACTAATAAGCAGGTCAATACGCTCTGGTCTATGCAGGTCTTCCAGCCTAGTTTCTGGGAAGAACTTCTTACTCAGGTCTGATTGCTCTGTGTACTTTGGCAATTTCATTCAAGCCATAGCAGACAACCTCATGAGCTCTCTCTGCACCTGTGGGCGTAATAACCCCTAATCTTCTTCATGATACACTAGACACCTCTTGCATGCCCTCAGTTTTTCCATAGCATTCACCCTTCACTAGGCTTCAGTTCTTTGAAACATTTACAAAAGAAAATCTTTTCTCTGTGCTTTTCATCCCCACAGACAACACATCCATCTTTTCTTGTGGAATGGGTCGAGGCATAGTTCTTCTCTGTGTAAACAAGCTTCTTGTCAGGCTTCTCATTTACTCCAAGCTGCTCTAGCTTCTCTAGAATTTCTTCTTGAGTTTTCAGGAACTTGAGAAGACTGTCAAAATGATTGTCTGTCTTGACACCATTTGCTGGATTGACCATGAATACAAGCCCGTCTTTTTTCATGTTGTCTGGTAACTTTCTTTATATCGATTTGATGACCAGAGGGTTTTTGAGGGCTACTGTATTCCCAAGCTCTATGAGATCATTGAGAACCTTCACTATAGAAAGGATCAAGTCAATCATTTTCCCTGGCTGGTTCACCTTCAAGGCAGGAATCTTCACCAGGTCCTCAATTATCTCCAAGGCAATTGTAGACTTGTTCCCATGTTTGTTCTCTAGCACTCTGAACAAGTCTTTAGCAGTATTGTAAGTGGACAACAGCAGGTCTCTGCTTATTTTCTCTTCTTTGCTTCAACTGAGCCAGTGGACTCCCCCTGCTTTTGGAGACTTTCCCAATCCTTACTCCATCGATGGAAGTTTCTTTTAAACCCATGAAAGTTGAGTAAGCTGATGGGTTTGATTTTCAGTATTGGCTGCTGAACATACTGCAGAGTTGGCTGTGCCTGTACAGGTTACGCAGGTACCTCAGAAACTCTTCTCTCCTCTTCTGCAATCCTATGTGCTGTGAGGAATTCACCCCTTTTAGCTTCTAGTCAGTTATTTAGAGTTATCAGACCCTTCACTCTGCCATCCTGACTTGCCTTTTGTGCTGCTGGAATCCATATCTCCCACCTTGTGTGGCTAGCAGTCACATCTTGGACAAATTTCTTTGCAACATCAAGCTGTAGCTCATAGCCATCATTGTTCACAGCAGAAACTGGAATAGCACCTATTCCTTCCCAGGCTGGCTCTGCTTCCTCAATTAGATACTTCAACTCATCTTCCCGTATCTAGACCAGAGGTTGGACTGGGCTATCTTTCTGATTTCTTCCAGTCTTTCTTCGCCCTCCTCTTCAGCTTCAATATCTGCTAATAGGCCAATCTTGTAATCATCATTACTCTCACCGACATTCCTTGCATGAAAGGTGAGATTGTTTTTTCTTGAAGTTCACTTTTGGTCATGTTTCCAGCAGCCCTGCTCAGGAAGTTAGCTTGCTTGGTGAAGGCACTTTTAGCTAAGGTCCTTTCCTGCTTCAGCTGTGTCACTGGCTTTCCGACAGCTTCCTCCGCCATTCTTGCCAGTCAGTTTTCCTCTGCGTTGACAGCTTATTTGACTTCAGGCCTTTAATCCTTGTCTTCACTGCCAAGTGGTTATCAACTGTCAAGTTATGTCAGGTTTCACTCAGTTCTTGCTCAAACTTGAAAAGAGCCTTGTCCGAAGAACACAAAGGGACAAATCAAATCTTCCTTAAATAATAGTTTATTGAGGTTTTCAGTTTTTATTTCAAGGTAGATAGTGGTTTGCTTAGATGAGATTGGGTTAAAATAAATTTTAGGATCACACACTAGTCTGCAGTTAATGTGTTTGTTCTAAACCATCCTGAATAAAACAGGATGGATGGGATATTTATCAGAATTAAGCATTTTTGCAGGGTAGCACTACATAAAACAGTAAGAAAATTGTGACAGTATTTATTAAGCAGTTTTTTAAATTAAGAGCTTAAGAGTCTTTCATTTAACTTGTTTCTGCTATGACAAACCTCACAAACATGCTTGCAGACTCTTTCCAGTGTTTTTTAACAGATCTTACATGCTGATGTATGATATTTTCAGTATTGTTTGTTACCAAATGGTAATTTTCTTGAGGAAATTTTTAACAACACTGAAGTTCACTCCTTATTCAAAAATTTCGTTCCACCTTAAATACTGCGCTCCAGGCTGCAGTATCGCTATTCCACCTGTAGTAGGGAAAACTTTACTGAGGTTTACATTCAGAAGTATATGCATATCCACATAATTATGGATTATTATAATTGTGATATTAAAAAAACAAATGTTGTATTTTAAAGAAAATACATTAAGAAACAGATTATATTAAGTTTATATTTCAAATATTCTGTAGAATGTTGATTCTACAGAAGCTAAATTATTGTATCACTACATTTTAAACATTTAATAAGCCTTTTGCCATTGTGACCCATCAGGTAAAACAGGCTGCATTTGCTCTGCCTTGTCCCCTCCTGATGACAGTGATATAGTATGATGCAATTCCATGTTAGATTGGTGATGAATGTGGGTTGTTTTTATACCGACTGGCCCCTTTTTAAATTTGAGCACCCGCCCCTTCAAACACCTCTGAATGGCCCTGCTGTCAACTGCAGGCGAGCAAAGTGTATTTTTTTGCTTGTTTGTTACATAAACACATTTGAAGGAAAAATATTAAAAATGTTATGATTTTGTAGTTAACAGGTCTTAACAAGAACTGTAGGGAGAGATCTTTTTTACACACCCAAACCTGCACACACACACCCAAACCTGCACACACACGCACATCTACACACACACCCAAACGTACACACACTCAAACCTTCACACACACCCAAACCGGCACACATACATAAACACACACAAACCTTCACATACACCCAAACCTGCACACACACCCAAACCTGCACATGCATACACCCAAACAAACACACACACACACACACACACACACACAAACCTACACACACACCTAAACCTGCACACACACCCAAACCGGCACACACACACCACCAAACCTGCACACACACCACAACCTACACACACACCCAAAACCAAACCTACACACACACACACCCAAACCTACACACACACGCCAAACCTGAACATACACGCAAACCGGCACACATACATCCAAGCCTACACAAACACACTGAAAATATTTAAATAATATGGCCTTGGATATAAAGCTTACATGCCCATAAGAGAGGGAGGGAGAAAGATTGAGAGATAGATAGAGAGATGTATAGAATGAAACATGGATATAGAGGGATAAAGACAAACAGAAAAAAAATACAGAGAAGATTTTGTTAAAAAAAACTCTGGGTTCATCTCGTACTGTCTCTCCTTCACACACACTCAGGCTTTATCATCTGTCTGTCGTGTCACATTATCTGGGGTAATCAGCCTTGATCTCAGGATCAAGTTCCATTCCAGACAAACTTCAGGATCATTCAAAAGTTTCTAACTTCTCAGACACAGGGTGTGTGTGTGTGCGTGTGTGCGTGTGTGCGTGTGTGTGTGTGTGTGTGTGTGTGCATGTGTGTGTGTGTATACAACTTTGTGATGGGTTTTGTTGCAAAATTAATTAAAGGCTACTTATTTGTTTTTTATAAGAGTGGGCTTTAAAAGTTCCAAGCTATACTATGATTATAACAACTGTTACCGGAGAATTTAACCTGCTGTCAAATCTGTATTACATGTATTACAAATGGATATACAGCTTTTGGAGTGAAAGACCAGAGGCGATCCTAGGGTCTGTTGTGGCCCCAAGCAAAAATTCACTGCATTTCCTGTATTTAGTGGCTAAGTCCTGATTGAAAAGTCACTAAATGCCCCATCACATTTATTGCTGTCTACCTCTGTTTGCATTGTTGCACCCAACTCTCTGCTGCTGTATTTATTCAACATTTACTGTTGTAACTGGGTTAAATATTTTTAAATAATGATCTTATCACTTTATTACTTTTTTGTTAATGCCTGCTGCTACCAAACAGCTGAGGACTCTCCAGTGTGAACCTGTATATAGATCCACAGCATTCATACACACACATATATCTTTATATATTTATTCACTATGTACATATATACATATGTATATGTTATATATACGCATACATGTTAATACACATACAAATGTCTATATTTATATTTTTGTATTACTTGTAAAAGTGTACTTTTTATTTTATTTTGTGTTGTATAGCTTGTATTGTATAGCTTGGGTTTCATAGCTTGTTTTGCAGCATTTACCTTTGTTCTGTTCATTTTCTGCTGTAGCAATGTAAATTTCCCACTGTTGGACTAATAAAGATTTATCTTATCTTACTTTACGTTGTCTTGTCCAGTTGTGTTGCTTCTCTTTGTTCGTTTATCAACACTGGAGGGGGGCAGAGTAAGCTGTTTCTGAACTTCTTAGACCAATGGATAAAAGTACACAGGACTGTTTTAGATAACTTTCCTCCAAGGAAAATATCTTTGTAGGTTTGTTCAAAACCTGTGTTAGATCTGCCACTAGACTCTAAGGTGGTCTGAAACATCAGTAAATTTAAATCACTAAATAGTGAATTTAGCAACAGCATCACCACTTTCCTCCAGAATTCAGAGACAGGAATTATTCTGATTACCCCATGCATCATTTAGTCTGGGGCGCTGGTGACACGACCCCCCACCCCATTTGTCACGGCTCGTTTTGTCAAGCCAAATTGATGCCAGTGAGGTTACCCATTCACAAACCACTGCAATGGGTATTAGAATGGATGCATTTTTCAAACCACAGCTTCATTTACAGTATGTTCTTTAAACCCCATAATTTGTTTCAGCTGCACAAAAAAGACTTAGTTTTAATTGGTAACATGATGTATTGTATCCTGTTATTCAGTTCTCATTTGGATTGTGCAGTATAACTCATCGTTTATTTATTAATTTGTTATCGAATGTTTTCTCATCTTCTCATCATTTCATTTTCATCATATTTTCATGGCGTAAACAGTCACTTTTCATGACCACTTGTATAAATAATATGTTAATTAATTATATCTGTCACATTTTTTCATTTTTGTTATAGTCATTTTGTTATTCCATTTGCTTTCTTACTACCATTTTTTTTCTCTTGTTGCACTGAACATGTTTATGACAAAAGAATTTCCCTGAGATAAATAAGATTATTTCTTAGATTCTTATATATGTACATGTTCACTTTGTTAAAATGTCTGGGTTGTCAACTGAACCGAGTTTACAATGGGTTCTTAGCATGCATAGTAACAGTTGATAAGCTGTGATTGAGAAACAGCGAGGGAATAAAAGAACTTGCTGTTTAAGCAGGTTTCAGCAATATGTGTTGGGGGGTTTAGCGTCCTAAGCGACCACTGGCCCATTCTTTAGCCAATCAGTACATTCAGGTTGAGCCTACAGTCCTCTTTCATATCAGATCACTCTGAATGACTGTGTTTATGTCACTGGTAGAAATCCCCTGCAAGTCCAGTAACAAAATACAATTTCTGAAGGAGCTTCCACCCTAGTCTTGTCGTATTGATGATGGGAAATAGACAAGAAAAGTCTTACCTTAGATTACTGACGCCTATGTAGTGTGAGGGGAGAGCTCTAACGCTGGAGAATGGCGAGAGAGCGGTTTACCCACGCGAGTTGTTCTGTGAACGCTCTGGAAATACAGAGAGATAACCCACCAGGTTAAAACATTCACAAACATACACAGACGGAGAGTACTCACGATTGGTAGGTGAAGGCACGATGTGGCGTCTGGAACTCAATGTCTGAGCAGTGAGGAAGCTCCCACTTCCTGTTTATATAGCGTGACACGTAATTCCCTTTGACCTTGACGTGTCACGTGCCTGTGTATGTGTCAAGTCTGCTTTACACTGTCCTGTATGATGGTAATAACAGTAATGAATAAGTAGCTGCAGGCTCTGTGCTGTGCTGCAGTGCGAGTGCTCTAATTGAATAGTGAACAAAAGAGAAACAGGGAGGGAATAAAAGAGCGCTCAACTTAGCAGATAATAGGAGCCAGTTAAGGCCTTTATTTCACTCTTTTTGTTGGATCAGTGACAAAAAACCTGGTTGCCAGTGAATGCCTTTGCGTTATGACAAAGATCACATGCCTCTGTGTGTGTGTGTGTTTGTGTCTTTCTTTCTTGTATTACTATACTGGTGAGAAAATAATAATGTGAGACGCTTTTTACAGGTCCTCATATGTTTACATATATTCATTTATGGAGAAAGTATGCATGTGTGTGTATGTGTGTGTGGCTTTTGTGAGAAAATCATGGTGCTCCGTGAGGCTGCTTGAGAGACTTTTTCATGTGTAAATCTTGAGAAATCTAGGAGATGATCAGGCTTTGTGTCATACATGCATCTCTCAGGAAGTATTTTCAAGGTTGTGCATGTGGGTGTCAATCCTGCCTCATGTTCACACTTTGCCATTTCTATTAAATTACTGGTAAATTCAGGAGTTAAACCGTCCATGTCAACCCAGCTCTTATTAAACAATCTGGTTTTGCTAATATGCATTTAAGACTGATATATGTAAATGAGCTCTGCTCTGCTATAAAGCTTCACTGGAAAAGCAGTCCAGGCTAAAACATTCCATACAACTTAAAGAGTGGAGCGAAACTGCTGTTTGCAGAATAGGTTTACTTAAAAAATTCTGACATGACTAAAGCAGTGAATCTAAAATGTGTGTTTTTTGTGGGCCAGTTAAAAGTAAATGGTATGTTGGACATTTTTCCAGCTCTTACACACCTATTTCAAACCAAAAAAAACTTTAATTTGTATATGAATTAGTTGTGATGGAAACATGGCAAATACTAGAAGGGGGGTCTCCGGGACCATGGTGGAGAAACACTGATCTATAGCAGACAGGCGGACAGGGGCCTCACTGACAGCACATATCAGAGCTGCCTGTCTTTAGTCTATCTGGAAGTTAATCAAAAGATCCTTTCTTCCACTCTCACTCATTCCACCCAGTACACGTGCCCGTGCCAGGCTCTATTCTCTACCTAAAGATTAATCATGGAATACTTTGTTCCAGTTTTGCATTTCTCGTTCACCTTCTACAATGTGCAGTGGAAAGTAAATCTATGAGGGGCCGCCTGTGACTTCACACTCTGATTTTGCCTCCACTCCCTGATGAAAATGCACTGGAGCAGATGTGTCTCTGAATACAAAGTAAATGGTGTGTTAAACTAACCAATAACAAACAAACAAAAAAGACAACTAATTTGCACCGATTTGCACTGAAAATAATTACACTGCTCATGCATGGCATCAGACCAATCAACTAAACCAATCAGTCTATCCATTAATGATCAGAACCACATTTGTTTTCACACACACCACTCACACACACACTAGGGGCAATTTAGCATCTCTAATTCAGCTGATGTCTTTGGACGGGGGGAGGAAATCACTGTTCCTCCACACAGAATTGTCCCTCACTCAGGTGGTGGGTTAATACCTACTGTCGGATGTCAACACAAGGCTACTGTGTAGAGTTGTGATGTTCGTGAACGAACCGATTCTTTTGAACGGCTCATAAACATGAACGATGGGAGCCGAGTCGCGGCTGGGGGGGAGCCGTTCTTTTTTTCCTATGCATGTTTCACACAGATGCACACAACAGTTATAGGGGAAGGGGGGAACACCCAGCGCAGGGGGGCTACTGCCTAACAGCATGATGAAAGTTGTTCACACATCCTTCACGTGAGTACTCCAGTGGAAAAAAACCCTGTGTGCTGATGTCCTATTTGCAAAGTTTACAGTAGTAATGGTGGACTGTATGTAGACATTTCCATTTTATTTATTAAAATTTTATCTACAGTATGTATTTAAAACTTTAAATATTTTTTGTTTTCTATCAAAATGTTCTTGTGAGAACAATGTTCTTGTGTGGAAGTGTTTGTAGTAAAAGCTGTTTTGCACAGAAATTCAATGCAGCCGGCTTTGTTTTTGATGTTTATTTGTGAGTAGGTAACATGAATAACATAAGTCAACGTAGCTTTACACATACACACAAGAGGGTAAGGGAGGGGGTCCGAAATACAAATATTTGTCTGAACACAGTATTCGTAAAAAACACGTTATTTGTGCCTTTCCGAATACAGTATTCGAGTTCAGCTCCACCCCTACTATGGAATATAGTCCACACTTGACAAATGAGGTAATAATCAATATTTCAGAGTAAGTCAAACTTAGATATTGGTAAATTTTTTTACTACAAGTCTCACCTCATCAATCCTCCCAGTGGTTATTTCCAGTATAATCTGATGCCCCCAACCTGGTTTCTTAAAAATGAGTAAATATTTCAAAAGAGCCAAAAGGAACAGATCGGCAAGGTCCGGATCCCCTCAAAGAGCCATAAATCCCATCACTACTACTGCGACCGGTTTGAGAGAGAGACAGAGAGAGAGCGAGAGGGAGAGAGAGAGTCCATTTGTGTGTGTGTGAGAGAGGGAGAGAGATAGAGTGAGTTTGTGTATATGTGT
>JBBMFX010011108.1:0-12940 GCA_037832545.1 Rhabdalestes septentrionalis | reverse complement strand
AAGTTCAGGAGGAGATTCTGACGTTGTTTGCGCGCTGCATTATGAATTTTACCAGAATACAAATACAAATACGAATAATTTTCCCTTTTACAAAGACAAATACAGATATGAATAGCGGCCGCTCTGCACACCCCTAATATATATGTTATAAAAATTGTATTTTGAATGTTGGTGGGCTGGAGAATCGCGATAAGATGTTCGTCCGTCACTTCTGCTAAGTACAAAACGTCAGTGTTTCATTTGGGATGACACTCACCCACGGCAGTGTCACTATAGGAGGAAGTGCCCAGTGCACACTACGCAGTACATTCCAGCGCACTCGTGCATGATTTTAGACAGCTAATGAAAGTCGTCTTGGAATGGTGAAATAAAGATATACCAATCCAAGAACATTATTTATTTCTCCTGGCTGCTGATCGGCTGCTTCATTCTGATGCAGCTACAGCCCAGAATTCCCCTGTGGAACATCTGGAGTGTTCTAATTTTTTTGTTTTGTTCTTCATACAGCCCTATGTTTTTATTAATGTAAATGACGTAATGTAAATGAAGTTACATCTTTACTGTATTTACCTACTAATACCAAAGATTGTATTACTATATTTACCAACTAATACAAAAGAAAACGTGCTGTATAAATTATAGTACAGTATACAGGGTTAAATCAGTATTTATATTCTAGCCCTGCTGGAGTTCAGTGTAAACTGTACAGTACAGATGTGGGTTTACGTTAAATTTTCTTTAAGGCTAAATTAAATTAAAGTGTTTTGGGAGCATATCTGAAGTGAAGTGAAGTGAATTGAAGTTGGTTTATTGTCATGTGTACAAAGTACTCGTTCAGCCTCTGAACATGACCCAGTCCAGCTTCTCCCCCTCATATATCCAGTGCTGCACCGTGCGTGTCACTGGCTCCTCACGCTTTAGCCTCTGCCTGTAGGCAGGCAGCAAAAGCACTGCGCTGTGATCGGAGGCGCCCAAGTCAAGTTAAGTCAAGTAGTCAAATAGGTTTTATTGTAATATCTAACATATACACAGTACATAGTAAAAACGAAACAACGTTCCTCCAGGACCATGGTGCAACACAAGAGCAGAACAGAACCCAGTAGAACAGAAACAGAACACAAGTGCTGAATGAAGGTATTGCCGGCCGGTTAGCATTAGCTTTTAGCCTAGCATGGGCTCCCCCACACTTGCCCCGTTTCCGCTTTCTCATGCACTGCTTGCGATGTCGCTTCCTCTGGCCAGCGGTATCAGGCAGCTCCGTGGTCTGAGGGCTCGGTCCGTGTAGCAAGCTAAGATCTTGGAGTTGCAGCAGCACCTCATCTCTGAGGTAAGTTGCATGCTCTTCCCGAATCTGGTGCAGGGTCTGGTGGCCATAAATATGTGTACCAGCTGTTCGGATGCACATGTTTGACAAGTTTCGGGATGAACGTTTGAAATAAACACTTTTGCACCAAAGTGTTGGACCCAGAGTGGCCGCTGCGACCTAGCGCATTATCATCTTGGCCTCCTAGACTTGTGAGGCAGAGAGCGTTGTGTGTTTCCATGTGATGGAATGTAAACTGCCATCAGAAACACTGCGCTGAACTCCCGAGGTAAATAAAACGGCCGGCATTTGATTAGCAGGCGCTCAAGTTCAGGGGTGCAGTTCTGTGAAATAATTTCCACGTTTATGCACCATGAGTTGTTGACGACGAAGCACACGCCACCCCCTCGTTTCTTCCCCGATGTCTCTGTCCGATCAGCCCAGTGGATTGTGAACCCCTCTGGCTGGAATGCGTAGCTTGGGATGCTCTTGATCAGCCACATCTCCGTGAAACAGAGGACACAGCAACTCCTCAGTTCTCTTTGGAATTGAAGTCTTCCCCTGAGATAGTCCAATTTGTTGTCTAAGGACTGGACGTTTGCCAGGAAAGCGCTGGGCATCGGCGTTCTTAGACCGCAGCGCTTCACTCTGACTTGCACCCCAGCCCTGCGACCTTGTCTCCTCAGCTGAGTCGTGCAGACTGATGTACTTGCGGGTGAGTGGCGATGTCACTTCGGGTTCTGAAACAGCAGTTTTTCCATAATGGTCGCAGAGTGTTTGTCTATCGTACTGGATTAAAGTAATCACTGACTGCAAACTAGACATTACAAACAAGACAAAATACACAAAAAAGACAAATCTGCGAGGAGCGGGGTTCAACACGACGCCACTCTTCCGCTGCTGCGTAAAAAATTTGGATTTATGGTTTAAACTGTAAAAATAGGCATTTTAGGAATTTTTGCCTCATCACAATATTACACACTTTCACTAACCAAGAAAGGTCTTTATATATGTGTGTGTGTGTGTGTGTGTGTGTGTGTGTGTGTTTTGTGTGTGTGTATATTTCTTTTCATTTACATATAAAAATACTGCTCTTTTAAAGCATTATTTGAAAGAAAATGATTCAACAAAATGAGAGAAATGATGCAGAACATGAATAATTCAAAGAAAACAAGTCTCTTGTTCACTCTTAAACAAAATGGCAATAATTACTTTTGACGAAATTCTAGTGGTGTTTTACCAACCAAGAACTGGTCACATTTCGTGTGTGTATTAGGGGTGGGGCCAAATCAGAACACGGCCGAATCCGAATAACGTGTTCGCATTAGTGATGGGTCGTTCTTGAACGATTCGTTCATTTTGAACGAATCTTTAATGTGACTCGGGAACAACGAGTCGTCTAGTACAAGTGATTCGTTCAGTCGCGCATGCGCATTTGCACTACATCCTATAGTTTCTTTCGAGAGATTAACTAATCAATTCTCTTTATGGCTCATGCTGCATACATTTAAATTACGGGGCTGACACGTGATGAACATACGACTCAAACCCGAAGACTTGAGAGATTAACTAATCAATTCTCTTTCCGGCTCAGGCTGAATAGGTTAACATTACGGGGCTGTCACGTAATGAACGTACGACTCGAACCCGAAGACTCGAGATAAAAACTAATCAATTCTCTTTCCAGCTCAGCCTGCATTGGTTAGCTAAATGGGCTGTCAGGTGATGAATGAACAACTGAAATCCGAAAACTTGTCAGGTAAGTGGCGAGATGAGTGTATCATAGATTAGAGACACAGGTAAACAATGAATGAAACGTTTCTGTTCCTTATAGCCTTATAGTTTTGTCTTGTTTGTAGTATGCTCAACGTTTGTGTAAGCCGTAGATATGTTAGGGAAGTAACACGTAACATTTTTATTATATTTTGCTAAAATGAACAAAATGAACGTGATGACTCGAAAAAAGATTCATTCATTTTGCTGAACGAGACTCAAAGATCCGAGTCGGTAAAATGATCCGAACTTCCCATCACTAGTTCGGATTCGGTCCCATCCCTTATATACATTTATATGTTCACGTACGACCGATTGATCACTTTCACTTTTAGATATTCCGCTTCCCCGCCCCCTACCCCCGTCACACGCTCAAGTTAATTAAGGAGTAGATTCGGGCAGCGGCGGACAGAGTTTGCATGCTGTATTTACATTTTATTCGAATACAAATACAAATACGAATAATTTCCCCCTTTAACAAATACAAATACAAATACGAATAGTGGCCGCTCTGCACACCCCTAAGATATATATATATAAATACAGAACTATATAAATATAAATATATATATATCGCACGATTTAGTGGGAGGGAATTTTCTTCAACATGGCAACCGCCCTCTTTCCGGATTCCCTACACTGCGAGTTCCTGTCCGGAAAAACACCGCGGAGACAAAAGAGTGGAGACACGGCAAGCCTTACAGCCCGCGGACATGGACACTCCCGGTACCGGGGCACTCCGGGGGGGGGGTTATCATTATCACTATCACTATCATTATCACTATCACGGTGACAAGACATCTGTCCGACACCCGGGCAGGGGCTCAGGGGATAGAGAGGGAGTAGCATAGCACAGCTAACGGGGCCGAGTGACAATCACACCGGGAGAGAGAGACATACACCGGGGTTAGAGCCCTCACAGGCGGGGACAGGGCTGCTAATACAGCCGAAAAAAACGCGAAGGAAAGGCACTGTGAGAGAGGGTTCCGCTCCAAGCAAGCGACTGAACTGGATCTAGGAGTCAGAAGCGAGTCTGTTGGGGAAGGGGAAGAGTGCAAACTTGCTCAGCCGGCTGGGCGAAGTGGGTCTCGGTCCTGGGTGTAGTGGGTCTCACTGCTCGGTATACGTAGTCTCAGTGACAGAATGTTATCAGTTAACAGGCTCTGGAGATCACAGGGCTGAATTAAAGTTCACCTTTAGTGTGTTGTGATGGCTTTCGGTTGAACCGGGCTCTAAAATGGGCTGTTTTGTAATCCAGAGCACGGGGACCGAGCAGAACACCGGGGGGCTCCGACCTCTCTGGCTGGGCTACTATAATGTAAAATTGCAAGTCACTCTGGTTCAGTTTCTGGCTCCATTCCCGTAGAGCAACACACAGTCCCGCTCCAGTTCAGGAAAACTGTTGTGTTTTTATTTTTATTATTGTTCAGATCCACTCCTTTATGCTTGGGTGCGCCATTCATGCTATCGTACTGTGCATTTGGTGGTTTCCTTTTTAATTCTCACCTTTTATGTTCAGATTTGCTTACATCTTTTATGCGTGTGGGTCAAATCGACCCCAGCGTTTTAAATCTCCAGAAATGTATTGGAAGTAAACTTAATGCACACAGTACTGTGTGAGGTACTTTGCTGACTGCATAAACGGTGTTTTAAATTAAATATACATATCATAAACCCTCCACAGTGCAGGAAATATCAAAGTTCAGCTGGAAAATGTTTTCCCTCTCCATGTCATGTGACCCATCAGTGGTTCTCACACTCCCACGGGTCTGATTATGTTCAAGGAGTGAAGTTTATAAAATTGCGTATTACCTTTGCCTCTATCATCCAAAACTAATTTTCATTTTGTTTTTAGTCAGTTTGTCCCTATTAAATAGGTTAAATCATTTGTTTACTTAGAGATATTAAATGTTGAATGAGATTCAAATTGACCTCAAACATAATAGAAACGTTTGCTTTAAAACACAGAAGAAAGCTTATTTTCATTGAGTTTTGCTCCAGTTATTTCTAATCAGTTTTTCTCTTCTTCTAAGGAGGGAATTTTATAAAATTGCATAGTACATTTGCCTCAGTATCATTCAAACTAATTTGTGTAATCATTCAAACTAATTTATTTCATAAACAGTCTGGACCCCAAAGATCTGTAAAAAATGTGCGAATAAAAACCCCAGAAAGCATTTGTTAATTGCTGAAGGATTCCTGTGTAATTGCTCAGAAACATTCATATAGACAGTGAGTACTGTGTGGCATTAGTGTATTTTTTGGGATTTTTTAAAAACACATCAACAAATTTCATAAGCACTGGATCAGCATGCATGATTAAGCAATGTTCCAGCCCTTCAGTTCAGTACGCAAAATCTGACACGTCCTATTCTAACAGGGTGCAGTTCAAATTTCACATGGCCTCAAAGTTGGATGTTAGAATCGGTCACAGTAATCAATATATTTCACCTTCCTGTGTTGTTGTTTCTTTGTTCATTTATTGCTTTAGGAAGAGAACGGTTGTACTAAAATCATGTTGAGTCAGCTGCTGTCTGTGTGTGCCTCTCTCTTTACAGCCCCAGGACTAAGTCAGGAGAAGTTATCCTCTTTTATGAAGCGCCTGCGGGCCGAGCCCCGGTACCTGCTGGCCCAGAACGTGTCCACCTGCATCGACCCGCTGGAGGTGTGCCTGCACAGGCAGACGGTCCAGGACACAGTTCACATCTTCCAGCACACCATCCCCACAGAGGGCAAACCCGTTACCAACCAGAAGAACTCCGGTAACACAGCACAGAGTAAAAACACTGAACAGACTGAAGCTCAAACCTCTCACTCCAGTCACATCTAATCAGTTCTTCTAAACATGAGTGTGGGTGTTTCTGACACAGCCTGGAGTCTAACTGACTCCAAAGATCACTGATGTATAAAAAATGTGTACAGACACTGAAAACACACAATTTTCATTTTGTCTTTAGCAGTGATTGGAATAACGGCGTTATAAATAAACGGCTTTACGAACAGTGTTACTTTTTTCAGTAACGAGTAATCAAACCAGTTACTGTTTCCCCCGTTACAACGCCGTTACCGTTACTGACAATAAAATGCGTTGTACTATAACTGAGAACACTGAAGCGGTTTACATGTGAGCAGTGTCTCTCTCTGGTGTGTGTGTGTGTGTGTGTGTGTGTGTGTGTGTGTGTGTGTGGAACACATAACCAGTGATGATGATTGGTGTGTCTGTACACGTGGTGTAACTGAGAATGCGATGATTGGCTTTGATTTAGTACATTTCCATGTTTAGCCAATCAGAGGCAGAGTAGTGCGGGTCGTCACACACAAGCACACACACGGTCAGTCAAAGGCAGCTTCTGCGAACTGGAAGTTTAAGCACTACTTTTCCTTTGCTGAGGTTAACAGCAAAAATGTTTGTGACGTGCAACTTATACCCAGAAGAAAAGCGTCTTTCTGCATCGGTGATTAGCATACAATGGTTTATATTTATTTTATAGTTACATTAAATGAGATTTTAAAAAAGTAACGCAGTAATTACTTTGCCTGGTAATTAGTTACTTTTATAATGATGTAACTCAGTTACTAACGCAGTTACTATTTGTGAGATGTAACTAGTAACTATAACTAAGTACTTTTTTAAAGGTAGCTGCCCAACACTGGTCTTTAGTCAGTTGGTCCCTATTAAAAAGGTGAAGTAATTTATTTACTTAGGGATATTAAATGTTGAATGGGATTCAAATTAACCTCAAATTTAGCTAAAATGACTATTATTTGTTACACAATCAGTAAATTATATTTCTTAAATATATATTTGTATTTAGCACTAAAATGCATTCAAAATTATACATTGCCATGAAAAAAGTTTTTTTTTTAATTCCACAAATAATCAGTAGTTCGGTTCTACAAAAAAAAATAAATCAGTGAACAACTTAGGCCTCAAGTTGTGAACTGAGACGTCGTGGGAGTCGACTCTATTGCACTATTCAGGATGTAAAAGCCTAGTGATTACTAGACTGATCACATTCACATTCTTTCTTTTAAACTGATTTATAACAAGTACCACACAGTATATCCCTATGCTGTATATAAACCAAAGGCAAACGGGTGTACAATGTGTTCATTATTTATAGAGGCATAATGACAAGTAAATGCTTGAAATAACCTCTTTGCCTGTTAAGTTTTAAAATGCGAAGGACATTCTGTGGTCATCCAATCAAGCTGAGGTTCTAAATTAAATTCGCCTACAGGAAGAATGCAATGTCAACACAGTGTTGGGCTGATTATGTGAAGAACTGAGTTGAATTTAGAACCCTGTTGTAATATTGGACAGATGTTCTGAGGTGATATTTTTAAATTTTTTAAATCTCTTTCAGGGAGATGTTGGATCTTCTCGTGCCTCAATGTCATGCGACTTCCATTTATGAAGAAGTTTAACATTGAAGAGTTTGAGTTCAGTCAGTCCTATCTCTTTTTCTGGGATAAGGTAAGTCCTGCATTGTTACTAGGATTAATGTACAGTGGTAACCCGCAAAGTCACGGTTCAGAGTTTGCGGCCTTAGTCATTCACGGATATTTTCTTAGAACTGGAGGCATAATTGTTTGCGGTAGGGCTGCACGATTATGGCAAAAATAATAATAATTTTTAATGACTATTGAAATCATGATTTTATCATGATTATTCATTATTTTAGGTAAAACATATTTAGTGCACTTTCTACTTTAATCAAACAGTAAGTAACCAAGGCTTTCAGTACAAAATGAAACCTCAAATAAAAATAACTCAAATTATAAAATAAATTGACCCAAGACAAAGGGTTAACAAAACATAAATATGCGATTGCAGAGTGCAATCATAAAGTGCAAACCAATGGGGAAAAAATGGAAGCCTGTGCAGAATAGTGCAGAAAAACACACTAGGAGCGAGGAACAGGAACATACAGGCATACACTCTCTTTCTCTCTCTCTCTATCTCTCTATTCATTTTAGCTACAATCAAATACTTGGTTTTGCTGGACTTACTTCATTAAGTTAAATTAGGTGGAGATGCTTATGGAATGTAATAAATTCTCACAATGGCTGGAGGCACTGAGAAGGAACCAAACCTGTGTTCTTCAAACCAGCTCAAAAAGTATCAGCTCTTTTTTAGAAAAAAAGTAATCTTGATATTTATTTACTTGGTTTGAGTTTATTCTAATGTTCACTTGTGTTTTTGCTGGCAGAAAGAAACCCACTGCTGATAGAAACAGATTCAAACAAAAAAAAAGACTTTTGCACAGTACTGTACTTACACATGCACTCTCACACACAGACACACACCCTCTTTCTCTCTCTCACATACAGACACACACTCACACCCGATGGCCAGCCAAGCGACGCTCACACGCGGACACACACGCACACACTTTCACATGCATTCTTCTTTTAGGCAGCTAAATGAAGCGCTAGTCACTGGTTCTCCCCTGGTGGTTGGATGACATTTGGTTGAGAAAGTGCTTGATTTGATCCACAGCAGAGCCGCTATTCACATGTAAATATCGCGACAATCGTCTTCATTTAATCGTGGCAGCCAAAATCGGGATTGTGCTTAAAATTCGATTGATTGTGCAGCCGGAGTTTGCAGAAACCGCAGATATCCTCCAAATTTTTGTTTTTGCTCTTTCGTGCCAATATAGATTTTTTAATGCAATTTCATGCTAAATTATGTAACAAATAGTTTGTAACATAATTATTAATGTCAATTCTGCTACATTTCCATATAAAACATAACTATGCATTTTTTTATGTTGTCAAGAGACACAAAGGACTGTATATTGACTGCTGATCTGTGATGGATTTCTGGCAGCTGCAGTCTAGAATTTAGCGTCAGAACAGTTTTAGCGAGGAGCTTCTTGAGTGTTTCTCGGAGTGTTCTCTTTCTTTTTTTCATTTTGTTCCTAAAGCCCTGTATTTTATTACTGTACGTTAAATGGGTGTATTTACCTGTTTATACCAAAGAAAATGCGCTGCATGAATTACAGTCCAGTCTATACAAGGGGAACTTCGATATTTACATTCTAGCACTGCAGGAGACAGCAGTTCAGTGTAAACTGTACAGTACAGATTCAGGTTTACCTTTATATTTTCTTTAAGAGTAATGTATTAAGCTGAGTATAAAATGAGAAGTTTTGGAAGCAAATTTAATGTTTACACTATAATTGGCTTTTTTAAAACATCACAAATCTTGGAGTATAACCCATGACAATTCGGGGTGTCAACTGTAATAGTATTTTATGTTTTTTTGTGAATAGTAGCCATGTTTGTTACTAGGATTAGTATAGTACTATTTTATTTTGGCTTGTGAAATCGAACCCAGACTTTCTGTGCACTGCTCTGAGGGTCAGAATGGAGAGAGGGAGACTCTGAGTGTTGATGTTTCTGAGTTATTGTATATTCTGGCTGGTGTGTAAACCCTCTTTCGTGTGTGGTGCATTGTGTTTGCTGGATGTTTGTCTCTGTGACGAAGTTTTTTGCATCATGATCTCCATCGTCTCCATCTCTGCCTCTCCATTTGTTTTAAGGTGGAACGCTGCTATTATTTCTTACATGCCTGTGTGGAGACAGCCCAGAGGAAGGAGACGGTCGACGGTCGATTGGTCCAGTTCCTGCTCTCAAACCCCACTAACGATGGAGGACAGTGGGACATGCTGGTTAACCTCATTGGTCAGTTTGCATCGTAAATGTTCCATGATCTGTGTATTTCTCTTCATAGCCAGTTTACCGGAAATGAATTAGATCTGATAAGATTAGAGGGAACTTTAGTGCAACTTGAAGAATAAAGATAAGACTAGCGAGAATATAAAGTAATAAAAGTGCAACAAAAAAACAAAGTAATAAAAAAATAACGTAAAACAATAAAATAACTGTAATTTACACTTCTGTGTTTAAGATGTAATGTGCTAATTAAGGCCAGTTTGGGATTAAAATGCAGTGTAATCTGTATTTCGTCATTTGAAAAAAACCCTGTTTAGACCAGAGTTGGGAGAAATCAGCCTTCCCAGACTTTTATGCAGAAGTTCAGTTTGGTTTACCCATGATTGAGTCACTTCTTCACACAAAGCCACAGAATCATATGACTCCCAGTTCGCTCCTAGGTCTTTGCTCAGCTGATTTTTTTGAATTATTTTTTTGGTACCTATTTGGCAAAATCCTTCATTCTGTCTGTAGATATAACATGAAAATGTTGTGATCTTTTTAAAGTAAGTGAAATTTGAAAAATGTTAATAGAGCCCGTCTATAACAAAAATGTTTTTCTTTAATCTATTTGTCTTAGACATAATTTACAGTGCTAACTGCTATATAATTACATTCGATAATTGTTATTTTTTCCAGAAAAATATGGTGTCATCCCAAAGAAGTGCTTTCCCGAGTCTCACAGCTCCGAGGCCTCCCGTAGAATGAATGATATCCTCAATCACAAGGTTGGCTTCTAGACTGTTTCATGATACTGTTGTCAGTTTAATAGGCCTTTATACAGAATGAGCCTATACGGCTGGAGAATTACAGCCGTAATCTCACCAGATATATTTGGATGATATTATGTGGAGGACTTTGTGCAGGCATTCAGAGAAGCACTTATTTATCATATGAACGAGGCAAAAGGTGTTTTGTGTGTTCGTTTCTGAGCTCTCGTCTGTTAAACTTGAATTCTGGCCACAAACTCTTCAGACAAGGGCAGTTTATACTGACTGGCCTTTGTCCGGTGGACTGTTATTCTGGAGTCTACTAGCTTGATGTACGATGGACAAATAAGTAATATACTGTACCACGGATAAGCATTCGTGGAACTACTCTCATGATGAAATGAATGATTAACTACGAGGTTCTGAAGTGCAAAATCCTCCACATTCCGACTCCAGGTGATAAGCCTCCTTTTCATTCTGACTCTCTCTCTCTGTCTCTCGCTTGGTCTCTTTGTCTCCTTGTCTCTTTCTCTCCCTCTCACTCTCCCTTTCTCTCTTTGGCGCTCTCTCTCTCTCTCTCTCTCTCTCTCTCTCTCTTTTTCTCTCCCTCTCCTCTCGCTCTCTCTCTCTGTGTATCTCTCTTTCTCTCTCGCTCTCTCTCTCGCTGTCTCTCGCTCTCTTTCTCTATCTCTGTATCTCTCACACAAGTCAGGGTGGTTAATTTCTTTGTAATATAATATCTAAATGTCCACATCTATTTTTCTGTTAGATAATGTATCTGATTTTGCATGTTATCCTCAGTGTGACTTGGTATCAAGTCTAAAAGATCATTGACCCATACCTCTCTGTGACGAGCCTGTCTGAGGTGCTGTGCCTGTGTCCGCTCACTTCCTGCTTCTGGGCAGCAAAAGCTGATATAAAAGCAATGAAGATGTTTCTGATTCCACATCACAAGCATAGATGCTGAACAGTGTTATTGTTTTCCTACATGAGGCCCCATTAAGTCTTGTTTGACTGCTGTTCAGCCAGACCTTTGAGATTTATTTGCTGTTTAATGCCAATTTACTACAATCGTGATGATTTTGGGGGGATTTCTTTTGTTTTTCAGTTGAGAGAGTATTGCCTCAGGCTGAGAAACATGGTGGCCAGTGAGGCGACGAAGGCTGAACTGAGTGAAGCGATGGGCACTATGATCGAGGAGGTCAGTAGGTCAACTGGATTTTTTATGTCCTTAACGTAAGGGGGTGGGAGGGCATAAAAAAGAAAACCGTCACTTCATCCTTCCGCCAAGTGAGGGCGCCATAAGACCACAACAACTGTTCGGAGAGAAGATTAGATCAAGAATCAGTATAACAGAATTTCAAGAATTTGTTCCAAGTCGAAATTGTAAAGTGGCTCAAATGATGTAAGATTTTTTTATTTTGTGGATTCAAATACCAGGAATGCCAGTGGCACCACTGAGATACCCTTGAGCAGGGTATTGTCCTCACACACTGCTCTCAGGGCACCCCTCATTGCGTCACTTGGTGATTGGGTTAAATGCAGAGAAGAAAAACTTTGTGCTGTGTTCACACGTGACTATAATGGGCCACTTTATGTTACATTACTTTACTTTGTGTGTGTCTGAAATGAAAGGCTGCAGGTCTGTAATGTAAAAATTCACTACGTTCTGACCTCATCCTACTACAGTTACAGTTACACCTACTACAGTTACACAGTTATTATACATTTAAATATATTAAACAATATGTGACCCAGAATACACTTTGAAGCAATATACCCTAAATTCTGGATTACAGAATGCACCTGATTAAAAGCAGCATGCACCATTTTTTTTTTTTTTAAAGAAAATCTATTTTGTACTTGTACAAGCTGCACCGGATTTTAAGCCGTATGTGTCTCACGTTGTAATATGAGATCCGGCGGCGGGTCTGGTCACGAGAAGGGTTTAGATTCTCTACTCCGCGGGTCAGGTTAGGCCAATATTTCCTGCCACTATCCTCGGGCCGTGCCGGGCCGTGATCAAATCGGGCTCGGCACGAAAATTGCAGTTAATGATTCGGGCCGGGCTGGGCTCAGAAACAAGGGCTAGAGTACTCTGACCAAAACCAGACACCCAACTTTTTATTTTGGTGCGTACAAAATTATTCATAGATGTAATCGTTTGGGTACTAGAGAAAAACAATATAAATCCCTGAGTGTCAGACTACACACACTGTCCCACTTTTTTCAGCTTCTTTAGTTTTTACAGCTGATCATATGGGTTACAATAATTAACCTACTGTAAATTCCGGACTATAAGACACTAATTTTTCCCAAATTTTGATCAGTGCGGCTTAAAATACGGTGCAGCTAACGCAGGTTTTTTTCCATCTCGGGTCGGGTTTCATTTTTTGGTCCCGATCTTAGGTGTGGTTACGAGGCAAAATAT
>JBBMFX010011091.1:0-12940 GCA_037832545.1 Rhabdalestes septentrionalis | reverse complement strand
AGTATTGTTGTTGTTGTTTTTGTTGTTTTTTTTGTTAATGTTATAATTATTATACAGCTCTTCAAATTTAAGACAATAATATAACATGACACAAAGTAAAATAACATATCAACACCACACTCTCGACACTGAAATTTTGTTCAAATTTGTCTCAAACTTGTTGAAAGCTCTATAATTTCACAGATTTTTTTAACCTTGCACCTTGTTAGTGTACAGGCAAATCAGGGTTTTCAAGTGGCAGTCATAGTGAATGGTGATCTGATACACTCTTAGCACATATTATGTTCACATCAAGGTCCATCTTGTCCTGTGTACTCCTGGCCCTCAGTACAAATGATAGTATAATCAATTCCAATTCATGTGGCATTTGACCAGAAACTGATTACAGTCTTTTTTTTCTTTCACATCAGACCCACTAAAAGATACTAAGAGAGACTGACAGGAAGGGAGAGAGTGGAGGAAGAGGGGGAGAATCAAGCAGAGCTCAAAAAACAACTTTTCCTTTCCTAGAACGATGGAAAACCGGGTAGAAGTAGAGAGAAGACAGCATGAATGTTAGCTTTCTATTCACAAGCTTTGATCTCTTAAGGAAACTTGGGATTTTCACACAAACACACACACACACACACACACACTTTTCTTCCTGTACAAGAAATGTCTTGGCGGCATCCTGTTCTGAGGCCACCCATGAGAATATGTAAAAGAGAACAACCCAAACTAAAGCTGGCTTGTATTTATCTGAGTTGTCTGCATTTTCTATCCCTCCCTTTGATTGCATGTATATTACAACACTCTTAACAATATTCAACTTTCCTATTAAAATTGGATTAGATTTGAATATACATTCTTAATAAAATGCCCCTTCAGGTCTTCTGAAGATCCTGAGATTCAGGTCAATGATAAAGTCTCTCAAGTCAATTAAATTCTTGTCATCGAAACCCACCCTTCTTGTGATTAAAAGGATTTGGTGGCCTTATCCAATCATCCTTGAGACTTTGAGCAAACCAACATTAAGTCAAGGGCAATCATGCCTAACGGAGGAGGCTCTTGGGTGCCATGCGCTGTGTTCTTGCGATGATTGCTCAGATCTGTTTTGCAAGTTAAACAGGAAATATCATTATTAAGTCATTCATTCAATGACATTATCGCCATACCCTTGAAATCTAGCAAAGTAGTCTGGTCCAAACCATGTGTCCTTAAGGTCTGAATAATTGCAGATCTGTTATTTTCTTTTTATAACCTGAGAAAAGAGGTGGCTATTTAAGTAAATGAAAGGAATCACTGAAGGAAAAGGGTTCGTAAACAATGCCTGGCAACCTAATAATCAAATAAAAGATACAAGCCCTCAGCAGGAGAGAACTGACAGCGCTCAAATGAAAAACATAACAATTTTTCAGGATTGCCCCGTTCGTCTGAGACAACAGGAAGGCAATGTCAACAAAGACTAAAACAAACACATAAACCATTCACAGCAGAGCAACTTGACAGAGAGAAAAATATGAGTTATCTGTGCAAGGCACCTCCACCAAAACAAAACGATTCAAAATGAAAGCTATAAAGAATCACATCTGTAACATACAAAAGGACTTACTTGGGACTCTGTTGATGGCTTTGAGAGGTCGCAGTACCCTGACTGTCCTGATGGCTGTCAAATTGATGTTCTGAAGGTCCAGAGAGTATTCCACAACCCTAAAGTGAAAGACAAGGTTATGAGATAGGATAAGTGATGCAGTACAGGCTGGTCACTAATTCACTAAACTGTAAACGGATGGCACGTTCCAGAAAGTGGTGTACCCCAAGGATCTATCCTGGGTCCTATACATTTTGCTTGTTCTGTGTTAACTTTGAATGCTGTCCAGCAAAGCATGCATCAAGAGATCCAGCTTGATGTGTAGAATAAACACGCATTAGCATAAAGCATTACAATGCTATGAATTTGTTCTTCTTCAATTCGCATGAAAAGGACAATCAAGAAAACTTGCTGCATTATGGTAGTATATATACTATAGTAAATAATTCACTCAGTCCAAATATGGTTTTCTCATGAGGAAATCACAAATGTAGAATGATACAATACCTCATCCATCACACATTCAAACATAAAACGTGATTCCTTCGAGAGCATCTGAATAGAAGCTGCTTGGCTTGCTGCAGGGTTTATAGAGCCCTGATGTCTTAATCAATGTGCTGAGAGTAAAATAATTGCATTAAGTAGGGAATGGATATTAGTCAATTATCTCCTAGGAATATTAATTCCTATTAATATCTCCTGACACATCGTACATCCTACTCTACTTCTGCCAGCACAGCTGCATATTTCCATACGATTCAGCAGCGTACATGTACTGATGAGCCTCCCAGCACTCCTTTGAAGACCAGTGTAGTGCATATATAATCTACAGCTCAGTTAAGTTTAACCTCCAACGCTCTGGCAAATATAGTACAAAGCCCCATCCTCCAGAAAACTGGGCTGATAAAGCTAATAACTCAAAGCCGGCAGATTCGCTTGCCGGAGAAATGTGCCAACTCTCACTCTTTCTGCTGTGCCCTGCTACTTCGGGTAAAAAAAAGAGGGGGCTTGAAGAAACTGATGTCAGTTTGAGCCATAACAAGCCAGATTTCACAGCAATTTCAGGCACACTCCAGTCATCATTAGAAACCATAAGCATCGGGAGAGGAGTGCGCGTGTGGACCAGGGAAATTTGATCCACAGACGGTGTAAAACGAGGGTGAAAGCCTGTCAGTCTGCCTTCTGAAATTGCAGGTCCTCAAAGATTACTAAGGCTACCAGTGTATCACTTTGGTCAAGTGTGTGTGAGCTTTTTATATGCGCAGTGCTGGAATAGTTTAAAAAAAAAGGAGCCCATTGCAAATGGTTAATTACTTTTACTTTTACTTCTCACTACTCATTACTTTACTCTGTAAAGCCCACACGTCTGCACTAAAAGGAAAGTAGCCCTACAGTCAATTCAATACTTCATTAGAAACATCAGCCAATCACAGCCATGTCACTGTCCCTGCTTTCGCTGCCAAGCCCCGGCCAGTTCTACTTGATTAAAACGATGAATGCCCCGTTCTGCTTGAAAACCCAGAGACCGATAAGCAGAAATGGTCACTTTGAAATGAAGCATTTATGAAATGTGAAGCTTACAAGGCTGTTTCTGGACGAAAGTGAAGTCTGTCCGGTCGAGGGAAAGTTCTCATCCTCATCATGGGGATCTTTCTGCATCAGCATCAAAATACCAAGATGAGATGTTTCGACACTTCCTATACTTGTGCTGTGTTGGTCATACTCAAAATGTCAAGAAGTAGGTGGGCAAACACTCAAAACACACAAGGAAATACACAGTTAATTGATGTAGAACAGCGGTTCCCAACAGGGGGGTCCCGGCCCACAAGGGGGCCTCAGAGAGCTCTGTGGGGGGGTCGTGTCATATTTTAAAAAATTTTTAGCAGTGGGCAATCAGGATAATGATCATGTTGCCTTAGTTAATTTTATCCCCTGACTGACCAAAATATGGACAAATTTGTCATTCGTCCTCCACAAAAAAGACAGAGTCTCACTGATTTGCATTCAGCAGCTAATAGTAATGACCCAGGCAAACTGGACCCAGGTGAGGAAGCTCCAGACATTTCGGGTCACGGCACCAGCAATACTGGAAACACGATATACAGAAAATACCAAGACAGTTACCTGAACTGTGGTTCTATTCCAGTTTAAAGGCCAAATGCTACTCATGTTTTGCTTTTATAGTTTACATTAGGCTAATATTTGTGTATAAACATATCTAGATATAGTAATAAACATACAGTTTATTTGAAAACAAATTTTTTTGTCATCCTTGTATGAGTGATAATATCATTAAATGTGGAGGGGGGCCTTACAATATTTTCCGGGGGAAAAGGGGGTCTCGGGCAAAAAAAGGTTGGAAACCACTGATGTAGAAGACATTCACCTTTTAAAACATGACACCTAATACTGCTTATATTCTGGCAATTAACCTTCATTAAAAATATAAAAAAACATATGATTTTCCTTTTCATTTTTTCATATTCATCCATACTTCCACAGCAATATTTGGCACTGTCAAAAATACCCTTTTTTCATTCTTTAGAAGTACTTTAGTCTTTGTGTAACCGGTTGCAGTTGCAGGCAAACAGACGCCACTGGACTGCTGTTTCTAATCTGGGCCTCCTCCGAATGGCGTAAATATTTAAGGTGATGCTCAGGCCTGTCTTTGAACTTGGTGGTCTGGAGCTTTTCAGCATAGAACAAACTGCTGGGTTCTCCTCCCACATTGTATTCCTGCAGTAGTTACCGAGATGCTGGAGCTAGAGCTGGAGCTGGAGCTGGAGTTGGAGTTTTGTCAGTCATTGTGCAAAGACACGTATTACGTATTATTTCTCTTAATCAGCCAGTCGCTGCTTTTTAGTTGCAAACCACATTTATCAGTAAACATTTTAAAACAGTTCATTACATTTACAGCAATTAGCAGAAGCTTTTATCCAACAATAACTTCCATTACCTGTCTACAGGGGGCAGTCTCCCTGGAGTAATGTGGTGTTAAGTGTCTTGCTCAGGAACCCAGTGTTAAACCCATATGGGATTTAAACCAATGACCTCTTGGTCCACTAGTCTATCCCCAACCCACGATTCATAAGGAACCGCATATAAAAAGATTGCCCTTTTGTAATTAGCTTAATTGTGCATTCATCGGAAGACAGCCTTTTGTATAGATGTGCTTGGTTCAAATCCTTTCATTCCATTATCATGTTCTGTACAGTCACACATTAGACCTCTCTGGATACTGGAATATTTAGACATTTTTAAAAATTGACCAATTTCCCTTTAAAAGGGACAAAAATACAGAGCATTGGTTATTGTATGATTAAGATGGGGTCAATATATTTTTAATACATACATTATTTATTGCGAAGAGACAACTGCAGCCTTATAATGCTATAATGGACTATTAAAGGTTTATCTTATCTTATCTTATCTTATCTTATCTTATCTTATCTTATCTTATCTTATCCTATACAATAAATCGTGTACAGCAATTACAATGCAAATTAAAGCAAACACTTCAACTTCTAAAGAGAAGATAAGACAAATATATATTTTTTTCTTCTGCAAAAAAATACATAATTTCTGCAGTTGCAGCCTCTCAGGACCGAAGCTTTGACATTCTGAGGCAGGAGTATTATTCGCTGCCTGAGATGAATGGTAGTGTTACATAAATGAGATTTTTTTTAAATATAAATATCTGGACTGTGACAATCCTTTACATTACATTCAGTCTGTAGCAGTAAGGGAAATGCAGCCAGCGGCGCCAGCACACTCTCACCGTTGGCCGCTGTCCACATGTGTTGCAGGGTGAGTGGAGCACTAGGATTTACTGCACTGAGACCGCAGAATTGAATAATATCAGTAATATTTTAGGATATTGCTCATTTAAATAACAATAACACTACTGATGACAGATTAAATGTATTAATCTACATTCTGGGACCCAAGGTGACTTCACTTAAGCCCCATAAACAGCAGCAACATCGACTACGACTTGCTGCTCTTAATGCACAAGCATAAACAAGGACAGTCTCACCAGGAGAGAAGATTTATTTAGTCAGTACACTTCATTCGCACTGTCTGTCTTGTGCCCGGGACTACCGAGTGACTCTTTTACTGTTCTACCTGGCACGCTGTTTGTTATTAGTCCGGATCTAGCATCGACCTGCAGTAAAACCAAGACTTTATGCATTATTAACACCTGAACACTCACAGGGCTACAGCCAATACATGCGCATTGCAGACAATTACGCACTGCAGACAATTCACCCTCAAACTCAACTGCAAAAACCAGCACCACTGAAGAATATTCCAGAACAGAGTAGTGAGGACAGGGACGAGTCAGGCATGTTTGAGTCCTGCGTATTTTGCTGTCAGCCATGTATGAGAACATTTCTGACATGCAAAACTGGATCAAATGAAACAAATCAAATCAAAGAAACTGTGCCATTTTGCTGTTTGTTTAAAAATGCCACTAAAATGTTTGGTTGGTTCATTCAACATTTACTTAATTTTTTGTAACAAGCAACTGAAAAGGTTTTATTCAGATTAAAATGAATTCCTTGAATTAAACAAAGTCAACATTCAGTTCATGAAGGCAATAATTTGCATGAATTAAAACGGCAAAAATATTTTACATTGAGGTTAGCGCTGTTGCCTCACAGCAAGGAGGTTCTGGGTTCGACTCCCGGGTCGGGCGCAGGGTCTTTCTGTGTGGAGTGTGTGTTCTCCCCGGGACCGCGTGGGTTTCCTCCGAGGACTCCGGTTTCCTCCCACCACCATAAACATGAGGAGTGTGTGTTTAAGAGCTTCAAGTCTTTAGGAATCTTGAGTCTACGGTATGTGAGCGCTCTCAAGCCACTACAATTCTCTACTAAATACCTGTGGCTCAACTTGCACTTCAGCTTTGATGGGCTTTTAGGATGGGGTTCTTTTTTTTACAATGCAATGTTGACAGTTAATAATGACGAAGCAATTTTTTTAATTAGATTTTATCCTCAGGCTTTCAATTGTATGAAGGTAAACCTCTACTAAACATGGAAAAGGCTGCAAATAACAAGCCAATTAATGCAGAAACTTTAGATGTAATATATGTATCGTAAAAAGGAATGGGCCAAAACATCTGGAAACAGCTGCTGCAGTTTGTTGCAGTTTCATTAATTTGAATAGAAATGTGCCTGTAACTTACTAAACTTTAGTTAAATTAACCATTGTGCTGGATATCATGTTTGCTGTCCAAAAGACATGCTTCTTTTCTTTAAGCAGCACATTTTCTGCATGTAGCGGTTTGTTCTGTTCTCCAGTCTGAGGGTTTTACGTGAAGAAAGGCTCATTATTCGAAGCTGTACTTAACCTGGAGCTGCCGCGAGCTGCAGTAATGACTATGCATCACCGTAGCAGAAGTGACAGTCAAAATCACCCCCCATGTGTCTGATAATAAAGGGGTTTATTCATATACATCATTATAGCTGACGATCCGGTTTCAATCAGTTTTGTTGTTTTTTTTTCTCATGCTGAAATCAGTCAGTATGCAGCTGCTTGAAGTCACATTTACACAAGCTGGAGCTCTCAGCCAGTTCAGCGTTCATCTTGAATGCAACGTTTAATCTCACGGGCATACACTGTGTCCAGACCTCCTCAGACTACCATCTATTTGTGCCTGGACAGGTTGTGTGTGAGACAGGAGTGTGAGGCCTCTCTGTTTATTTTTTGCCGAACATATTTAGATGTATGCATAAACATACACAGCGACGTCAAGCCTGATATCAATTAAATTCCTCCATCTGTTCCAGCCTTCGCTCTTAAGCACATCCTGCCAGCTCGCACAGCCAGGCTCGAACATGCCAGTGGAAAACACTGCTTCAGAGAAGACATCTACTGTACAACACCGCCCACACACACACACACGTGCGTACACCGACGCAGACACATACACATAACGCATCTGCACATAAAACGCAAGCATGCACACATCTCGTCTGCTTTCTGGCCTTCTTTATTGAATCCCAGGTTTGTGCATTTGAAGTGGCATACAATGCCTGATTATACATCGTCTCATTAGTGGACTTCAGATGTACCAATATGGTGAAGTGTTTGGTGGGTAATTAGCAGCTAGCAGCCTTGGACACGTCTTCTTCATTTACCAGAACCCAACACCCACCTCAACCCCATTTCTTGAGAAAACGGAAAAACTCAGCGCCACTTATACACACAGATCATTTCCAGTTCTGTGATATTTTTGGGGAAAACCATTTTGTTACACAGGACATGAGATCAGACGGCCTTTGTAAAACTTTGTGTCCCATCAACCTGTCCTGTGTTGATTCTGCTGTGTGCTTACAGTCCACACATGGCCGCGTTCCAGCCTTCTGGCAAAAATTACGCCACTAAAAGCCCTAAAGCAGAATTTTGGTAAGCTGACCTTGTCCCAGTTCAAACATTCCACTTAAGTTAGACAAATGTTTGGGAGAAAAAGACCTTTGTGAATGTAGCTTAGCACTTTCACAATGCAGGTCATTTTATTCCTTAAAAGTGTAATTACTCTCATCATTGCTCTCAGGCGCAAATGCAGGTTTCCATCTCCACAGATTTTATTTACAAAAGCAGAGCATAAGACTTCAGTCTACTTGCAGTCTAAAAACATTGATGGTGTTGACTTCTGGATCCATTACAAGAATGTGAGCCAGAATATCATTCACCATTTACTACAGAAAAAGAAGAACAGGAAGAGAAAGTGGTTTTGTTTTGGATCAAACTGAAAAGTCTGAATTCTGGGCCAAACAAAGTAAGTCTGAAAGCATTTAGGAGCGCATGCCATATACACTGGACAAATAAATCCCTGCTTTATAGATATGAGTGCTGGCTGAGCATTCTCTACGATCTATGCATAGTCTTACTTAGGACGTTCATTCCTACATCGGTTGGAAGTGATGACTGCATTGTTGTTCTACGGCACGTTTGGAAGTTCTACCAAGTTGGCCTAGAGACAGATGACATCATGAGATCACAACTGGTAGACTGATTCAACACATGCCAATGAGCTGAACCCAAAAGGAATAGATTTTAAAGGCGTGTGTTTTATTTCTTCGGTCTGCACACCAGTATCTGCTCAGTTTCGCTCCAGAATGAGACTGATTTGATAAACGAAAGATTGATTTGCTGTCATACCATACAGCAACATCCGACAATATATGAAGACTGTATAGAAAGAAGATTAAAGACTAGAACAGAGCGATTGAGAGAAAGAGTGAGTGAACGCACAATAGACAGGAAGACAGTGAGAGGAAGAGAGATATCCTTTGATGCAGAGTTGTAAGGCAGGTCTGGAGTCGAAGATAGCATGTTCTTATTCTAGGTGAGAGGATTATCTAACCTGTATGCCTGTGTGTGTGTGTGTTTGTGTGTGTGTGTGAGTTCTATAAATCGGCGCACTGCTATCTTAAGACGGGAATTCATCACCATTGACCTGAGGAAGCGTACAGCACTGTTCCAGAACTGAGTTCCCTTTGGAAAGCTTCGGTAAATGCAGTTGCCTTCTCAAAACATGGGCTTTCTATAAAAGGGCACCAAATCAAGATGGCTCCCTAAAACATCTTTTTATGGACAGTTCATCCGGGAATGAGTTTTGTAACAGGGATGTCTGAATGTGAATAAACAATTCATAGCTTAAATTACCTTCACACAAAGTAAAGTTTATAAGGAAGAACCCATAAAGTGGTATAGAACCATCCCAATGTAGGAAGTTCTATTAAATGGTTATAACTTTAACTGTCTTTAAAAATGTATGTAAACATTCTAGGAATAGCCCTAAAAGGTATTTAGAACCTTAATATTTCATAAATCTGTAAAATCTTATTTTAAATACGCAGTTCTTTGGCCAAAGCATAGAAGAACTACTCCAACCAGTGTTAGAAAAAGAGATGTTTTTTTTTCTTTCAGGGTTGAAGGAATAAAAATCCAGCATTGAGGGAAAAATTTTAGAAAGAGCCATTAAAGTATTTTGGATTTTTTACATTATATACATTTATAAATAGATATGATTTACATTCACATAAATGGTCCTGCTATGGCTCAGGAAGCCACACTGCAATCAATTTGGAAACAACAAGGTATTTTTTTCCTGATTACACAACCAAAAAAAAAACCCCACTAATACCAGTTTTTCACAAATAGACATTATAAATAATTGGGAAAGAAAAACGATGAGCCCTACAGTTTACAATGTCCCATTAAACTGAATTAGTGGGATTTATGAATATGCGCTACGGCAAGTACTCGAACTGTCGCTACTGGTGCACCAAGTCCTTTATTTATGACTGCTTGATGTTGGGGAACTTCTAAATGTTTCATATTCCATATTTCTGTCCTATACTGTTTATTACTTGCCTCACCACTGAACCATTTTCCTTCAGCTTTGCCCTCCTTAGCATCAATGATATATGAATGTACAGCTTCTTGCTACTGGTCCACATTTTCCTCCTCCACTCTCGTTCTCGCTTCTCAGTTCCCCAGACGACTGTTATCTGTATCGTCTCAAAACAAGGAAATTGCCACTGCCCATGATGCACATGAGTACAGCATCTTCCTCTTTTCCTGACAGTGTCGGTAATTCAGTGCATGACAGCACATTGCTACTGGCCTGGCACACCCATCATTCAAACTTATCTATTCATACTTCTGCTATTCTCCCACTTATATAAGATGCCCTGACATGAAGACCTGCCTCAGGATGCTGTTAAATTCTGCACTGTTCAGTGGCTGTTCAGGGGGATGTTCATTCAAATGCAGAACTGTAAACTCCATCCATCGTTATTTCAGTTCTAAATCTAAAAGATGGTGGCTGGGCTTTTTTTATTTGGTTGACTGTAACTTGTGGACAGATTCGGCTATTATTCAGCAAACTATGTACCTATTTAAGTACTTTTCTGCTCCTTTGAACATTTCCTTCATTGCAAATGCACAGTAGATATTTGTCCACATATGCACACACTTCACTTACTTTTTTTTAATCATATGACATTATTCTTTTAATCTTTATTTTATTTATTTACTCTTAACTTAGCATTTGTGTGAGGACAGTAAAGAAAGAATTTATTCTGTAAACAGGACAGTAATCGCTTTGACTCTTGAATCTTAAATCTTAATGCAGCATAAGCCTTTTTTTAGTAACAACAATTACTATAGATTTATTTAATGCATTGCTTCACGTCTAACTATAAAACGAGAACAGAAATACATAAATTAAGAATCTAAAGAATCATGCGTTTTCCTGGAAATCCATGTTTGTTTATATGTACAGGTTCATGACTGTTTTTATTTGTGTGTGTTTAATTTATGTTCTTTCTAGTGCTGTGTTCATATAGCTGTAACAAGCCATATCACAACAAAGATCACATACTTTACTCAACTGTCTCCAGCCTCCTCATCCATTGCCCTCAAAAAAGGGTTTTCACCTGCTTACTTCTACTGGAAGGTGTATTCACTGTCTACCAAGTGACGACAAAAACAATATTAACCTTGTAGTAAATCTGGCTTTTACAACCTTTAGATATGTAGCTGTTACCAAAGACATATTTCCACTGGCAACAAGGAGATCTTACCAGTCCATCTGCTTTTTCGGACTCTCCTAATGAGATAATTGATGTTGTTTGGCAGATGGAAGTCTGGCTGAAGGGAGAAAAGGTGAAGTGGAGATCTGGCGCAGTTTGACAGGTCTGGATGTTCCCTATGTTTAGTTTCTGGGTTTAAATTGATTCGCTTCAAAGCTTCATTTGACAAGACCTCTGAGCATACAATACCAAGCTGTAATTGCTTGTCTTTAGTTGAAATACACATGAAGCCTAGTGCTAGGAACTCACTGCTGTATTTATACTTTTTGCTCTACAGCGGTAACTTTACGTTGGGCTCCTTCCTTTGAATCTTTGAAAATTTTCATCTTTACTTGCAGTGACCTTGCAAACAAAACTACAAGCATAAATTCTATTAACACATAGGCTCAACAGAAATGTTATGTTCCTTAAATTAAATAATACAACAAAAATGGTCATTTAAAATTAGATTTGGTTAAATGTCTGTATTGGAACAGTATTAGGTTAAAACTTTAGATTTGAGGTCACAATTCAGGGTTCAAATTGATATTTGTTGAGCTTTATTGAGATCTCAATTTGTGTGGAAGGACTTCCCCACCACCTCATTCTCTAATGGATGTTTTAGCCATTGCACAGTAATTCAGGCTCGTTTTTTGGATTCTGGGAGAACTTCTTTAAGCCTTCTTTAAGCCTAGGGCGCACCATAAAAAGCAATGTCGTCCTTCAGAGGCTTATTTGTCCATAATCTCTCCAGTCATCATAGCTTTTTGTAGCTGGAAAAACAATCTGGCAGACCACCAACATCCGTGAAAGTGACGGAGCAATACTGATAAGGAAAAAAGAGTCCAAGAGCACTATACACGATGCTGATGTATTAAAGATGACCCTAACGAGAAGAATACATCAAATGTTAGAGGTCTTATTACTGCAGGATGTAAATGAGTGAAAAGGCTCAAAAACACATAGACTTGATTAAAAACAGGTCAAATCAGGAAAAGATGGTAAGTTCATGGACTGTATGAAACCATTATATTGTACTGGAATAAAAATAAACGACTCAAATGAGATGCTCATGATCCATAGCACTACCTAAAGAACAGACGTGTATGTGTTTGTTGATGATGTGACTACTGATGGCAGCAGAATTGACTCTGAGGATAACAGAAACATTTTAAATGCTCAAACTAGTCAAATGTGTAAAAGAATGAACAAAAATCAGAGTGTTCTTAATAGGTTTTAAAATTAACTTGAGACAGATTGTCCACTTGGTACTCTTTTTTTTTTTATATTAGTGTAAATTAGTATTTGGTTGTGGCGGGATTCTGGTTAAAGTCGATTTCGTTTTCATATTGCACATTGTCAAAATACACCAAGTGTTGTTGGGGTTCAGATAAAATATGCTTGGGTTACAGTCAGCCTCAGACAATGCTGAAATAATTCAGAAATAATTTATTGAAATACTGCTCTATTTGTGTGGATGTGTGTCCGATATCACTTTCATGCATGGCAAAAAAAAAAAGAAAAAAGTTTGAGGATTTAGACATTCTCCTCCAGCCACGATTTCTGTGCACATTTCCAACTGAGCTGTCATACATGACATTTGATCAAAGGAGGCAGGGCTGTAGTTTGAACGAGTGTGTGTGTGTGAGAGAGAGAGGCAGAGAGACAGACAGAGAAAGAGAGAGAGAAAGAGAGAGAGCTAGAGAGAGAGTAAGAGAGAGTAAGAGAGAGAGAGAGAGAGAGAGAGAGAGAAAGAGGGAGAAGGAGAGGGAAACAGAGAGAC
>JBBMFX010011072.1:0-12941 GCA_037832545.1 Rhabdalestes septentrionalis | reverse complement strand
TAAATATATATATACATATATCTCTGTATCTCTATATCTCTCTCTGTTGTTCAGGGAAATCCACGCCCGCAGGCGGTGAATAACTGTGCGGAGCATCTCAACAACCAGCTAAGAAGACACAAGCGTCACCGGCGTATCGCGCAGCAGCAGAGGGCAGCACTGAGACGCATCCGCCAGCTGCAGCAGACTGTACATCTGAGTCCATCACTTTACTCTGCTTCTCTATCCCAATAGTTCAGCTAAAAATCACATTCACATAGCTTTTAACACCTAAATCAGTCAGCAAAGACAGCAAAGACATGCTTGACATTTGTACATTTAGTTTTGGTCTGGAACCGCAAGACAATCTAGCTAGAAAGTGATGGAACTGCTGTGTTTCATCAAATTTATCCGAAATGTAGGACAGTGTCAGAAACCTCGTTAATCAGTAATTTTAGATTATTTAAATCAAGTACATTTGAGCAAGGAAAGTTTGTTATCTTATGAAAAGGGCTGTTTGCCATGCTTATGTGTTCACTCATGCCTTTGTGCTGGTGTTTCTACAGCCAGATGTGACGATTGTGCACAGAGAATTGTCAGGTCAGTTGGTCACATGGACAGGACCGGGCTTTGCTCGGGTTAAAGATGGCGCGGGGCTTGTCTTTACCATTGACAACATTGCCTATGCCATGGAATATGACATCATGATCCGCTATGAGCCAGAGGTCAGTCCTGAACTTGGACTTGAACTTGTTTACACATTGCCTGTCAAAAGCTTGTGGACATTTAGTCTACTCTAGATTGTCAGTGTTATTTGTCAATGAAATAAGACGGAAATCCACAAAAATATATATTTATTGATTGCTTGTTTGTTTTATCATGAAACACTGTTACCCCAGTACTTTGACTAAATCTTGACCACTCATGTTTATCAAAGTGTTATTTATAAGCTACTGTCTCATGTACTTACATGTTCTCCTGAATTGTACCTGCTTAATATTTAGCATGTTAAAGACATTTTGAAAAGCTTTGTGTCCCCAAACTTTTTGCTGGCATTGTGTACCCTGATCAACATTACTGTTTTATGAAAAATATGTTACTGACACTTGTTGGAAATAGTCCACAGAAGACTGGGAGGCTATTGTGAGTGTCACGTCTGTCTCGCTGCCCACCAGCCCTCGCTGCGGAAACCTGCTGCCCACCGAGCAGCTGTACACAGTCACCCTACCCCACCACAAGAGGTAACATCGCCCGTCTGCATCCAGTGTGTGTGTGAGTGTGTGGGCATGAATGTATTTCTCTGGGTGCTTGTATGTGATTGGGTGCTCTTTGTGTAAGCATGCCAGGATTGAAGTTTGACAGGCTTGTGGTGTGGAGGTGTATAAGTTAATACTCTTATAGTAACTGATTCTTTAAGTGTGCTAATGATAATGTCATTTAATTTTGCACTAAGCACAGAACAACCTTGACCAGGTCCAGCTCTGGTTCTGCCCCAGAGCTTTTGGTTACTTTCTGGCACAATGGAGTGTGTTTGTGTGTGTTGTAATATGACTAATCGGATCTCTGGCTCAGACCCAGGAGTCTGGCAATGCCAGCCTTTAGGGCAAATGAAACTCAGCATGGGGCTTCAAATCCTCTTTACCAACTCAGAGTGAAATAAACAGAACTCAAGATGAGGGCACAGAGATTGAAGTAAGTTCTGTGAGTCTGGAGAGTTCATTTGGGAAAGACTGTTTGTGTGTCTTGTGATGAGTCACATAAACACCTGGCAGCTGGTACCATTTCTCAAGCTCTTTAACTGGGTGGTACAGAGTTAAGTTCTGTAAGTCTCTTGATTCATCTTTGAGAAAAGAAGGTCTAATTTGGAGCTGCTAAATCCTGTCTTCCATGGAGAGTTGTAGAAAGATGATCTCTAGATTCTCAGCATTCATTCCAGGCCAGAGATTTAAACTGACCAAAAGAGTTGGATATGTTATGCTCTAATGACTAAGGAGAGGTGTTGTGTCTTTATTGAAGTCTGTAACCTATAAGGTGAGTTTGAGTGAAATAGTGAAAATGAATTCCAGCACAGGCATGTGTGTGTGTGTGTGTGTGTGTGTGTGTGTGTGTGTGTGTCTGAGGGTGTCTGAGGATGTGTGAGATACATTGGGCTCACAATGCTGTGTTTTCCACAGTTCCGTATGTGTGTGAATGCTTCAGTACACCGTGTTTCCTCAGACTGTTGTGTCCTGCTGCTGTGGTCTCAGGCAGAACCAATTAACAGGCTGAGTTGAAAATGAGCCTTAGAGCCAGAAAAAGCTTAGTGTGTAAGTGTGGGTATGTGTGTGTGTGAGCAGTTCATGCTCAAATAGAAATCTGAACTGCGTTTGAATTGGAACTGGTGCCAGTATCTGATTAAAATGAGCAGTTGATACCTGCTACTTTTGGCTTCAACAGCAAATTTGTATTTAAGCCAGTGACCAGTGGAGTGAACAGTACCTCCTTTTAAAAACACTTTTACTCCTGTTTTTTCGGGTACAACATTAAGTAGTTAACGCTCCCGACCCTACATTCTCACTGTCTTGTTTAAACAGAATTCAAAACAGATCATGATATAGTTATATTTGCATGTATATTTAGCCAATTTTACAAAGTGTTAGCTCTTTCAAAAATGTAGTCACTCCGCATTGCTTGGCCTGGACTATTGTCTTTTCTATCTTTGTTGTTTAATTGTTTGAGGACACTTCTGTGTGGTCTTGAGTAGTTTTTAGTGTAGGCAAAACATGATTATATGTGATGGGTGTGGGCAGAGAGACTGAGGAATTTTCTGGTATTTATTTTGTTTTTAGAATTAACATGGTGTAAACAAATAGTATTTCCATTTGTGATCAGCTAAGGATGGAAATCAATATGAGATCCTATTAGTTTTTCAGAGGTTCAATTCTGAGTTTTTTTTCTGGACAATTTAGTTATATCTGTTCCACCTACTAGCTCAGACTCTCCCTGTCATGTGATACCACCAACACTGTGAGATTGAAGTCCAGTGGTTCTACTGAGTCACCTGAAACCAGTCACAGCATCTCTCTGAACCACTTTTTGAACAGCATAACATGTTTGAGGAGAACACGACCACCAATTCTGTTAGGTGGTCTAACAGCACCAGCTAGCTGTGTGATGGGGCATCCCATGAAACTTGCAATCTTCTCATGATGGGGTCAATGCTTAAATTGCACTTTATGTCACTTTATTAAAATTATAACGCCACATTATGTCATCAGAAAACAACAGAATTTTTTTGTGTCTCAAGATAATGTTGGAATTTTTTTTATCTTATTAATCTACCATTAGGTTTAATACACATTTACATATTGAAATTATGAAATTATGAAATATTGACACTTGGGCCTCTTTTCAGTTCAATACTGTTTTATGGTGTAAAATAACTCCACTAACCACATGGGATTCTCCGCAGGTACGTGCAGATGCCCCGCTCCTTCTGCTTTGAGCCCAGCAACCGCTATGTGGTTTCTATCCGCTTCCAGCGTCATGCAGTTTCTTACAGACACCTCACCGCCTACATCCTCGTCGACTCGGTACGAACTACAGCTCTGCTGTCAATACTCAGAACATGTGTTTTTAAAATGCTGATAATCACCAAAAGTACCTGCAAACAGCTATGTGATTTGCTCGTCTACTCTGAGGGATTGCATTACTTACACTTTACAAACCACCAGTGGTTTCAGAAGCCTTAGAATGTAATTAAAGTTTAAGTAAATTAAATAATTTCTTTATTATTCTCTTAACAAGAACATTTCACAGTGATTAAAACAGCTTCTGTCCCTGAGGGCTATAGAGGAAGGCTAAGCTAGTATTTAGCAGTGTATCGCCATCTTGTGGTTACAAAAAAATCATTAGAAGGCATTGCACTTAACTCTCTATTACACAATGAAGTACCAAAGTAATTGGGGAATGGGTTAACTTGTAATGTTTTGATCACATATAACAATTTTAAAAACTTTAAAATCAGAAATGACAAGTTCTGGTTGATCTGTCCATTAAAATTTGAACTAACAGTAACATTCATTTATAATTGATGTAAAAGAACCAATGTCACGTTCAATGACTTTTAAGCACTGCCACTCTCTCTGTGTCTAGCTTGTTTTGTTGCCCAAGTATGAGGAGCTGCCAGGTTTTCAGGGTAACGACCCGCTGGCGCAGCAGTGGCGGGAGGAGATGGTACGCTACATGTGTATGGAGTCCTTCATGGCGGCTCCCATGCCACGCCTGGCTGACATGTGTATCAAACTCATCTGCAGTATCTCCTCTCTCATCCATGATGGAGCACTGGGTGAGTTCAGATCCCTCAGGCCCTAGAGTCTCATATTAGAATGGTTGAAGTTATTAAGAGAGTCATATGAACTATTGCCGGTATATCAATTTTGAAACAGAATACAAAATTTGAATTTATCTCAAATCACTCATTACAGGTTATCAAGTAGTACTTTACTAGGAGTTTCCATGTTTATGCTTATTTTGTTCCATGGTCTAACATTGAAAAAATTGAATTTTAGAAGAGTCAAGCCATACATATTTATAAAAACATGCATGATTTTAAGACATTGAATTGGATCTTGGTGTATTGTGTTGTTCTTAAAAATAGGCATACAATGACAAGGGTAACAACTATGTGACATGACATTGAGAACACACCCTCCTTTGTAGCTACTCAAGGGTTTCTACACTGTTACTTCAATGGATGTTTGTGCTAACCCTTTGTTTTCTCTATAGCTTGTCAGTGTGACCCTCAAGGTTCACTAAGTGCAATGTGTGACAAAGTTGGGGGTCAGTGTCACTGTAAACCCAACGTGATCGGCCGTAACTGCGACCAGTGTGCACCGAGAACATATGGATTTGGACCTCATGGCTGCACTGGTAAGATGCGTTAGGGCTGTAGCCTCTTAAGTCAGGACTGGAGCCTCAAGCTCTGCATACGATCATAAACTATATAAAGATTCAGTGATTTTATTTGATGAGATTTGATGGGGGTTTTTTGCAGGGGAGGGGGTATTTTTGGTTGCCCTACTCTTATTGGCTTTTTTTTTATCTTGCTTGCCTTGTCTTTATGCTTCTTGTTGCATTGACATAGTGTGGGGTCCGCAACTGCTTTTGGGTTACATCAGTATTACATTTCAGTTTGAACCGTGTTACGTTGATTATAGTAAGTAAGACCCTAGCTTGAATTCTGATGACGCTACATCCTTCTCGGGTGCTTTCTGTGTGAAGTATAGTTTAGTTTTTCTCTCTCCTGATAGCCAGTAGTTGTAAAAAGGTTTCATGTCTCCTTTTGCCCTCTCGCAGTGTGTAATGTCAGAGATTCAACACCAGGGGAGAAACGATGTACTGCTACATATTAGGGCTGCTCAATTATAGCTAAATCACCTCGAAATTATCATTACTATATATTACATAGCAGAGCTGCAGAATTATGGTTCAAACAACAATACCAAATGATTATCAAAGTGTGCCAGACACTGCTCCCCAGGACTGGAGCTTGATAAGGAAATGCTGCAATATTTTTTGTATTTTCTGTTTCCCTCAGCGTGTGACTGTCACCATGATGGCTCAGCGGGGCATCAGTGCGATCCCACAACTGGACAGTGCCCATGTAACACCGGAGCACTCGGCCGCCAATGCTCCGAATGCCAGCCCAGCCACTGGGGCTTCCCCAACTGCAGACCGTGCCACTGTAACGGGCACGCAGAGAGCTGTGACCCACATACTGGCGCCTGCTTCAGCTGCAGAGACCACTCAGCAGGTCTTCAGTGTGAGAGGTCAGTCATAACTTTCATCTGCAGTTAATGATTCTCTTCCAGTCTGCTAACATGCAGCCATGGAAAAAAATAAGAGACCGCATCGCTTTTTTTCTGGTTAATGCTTTTGTGTGGGAGTGTGTCTGTGTAAAATGTGCAGGTCACTGTTGTTTTATACACTATTAGCCACACTTGATTAAACATTTTCAAACAAGAGAATGTTTTTTGAGAACATTAAAAAAATATAATTATAAAGAAATAAACCCTGGAAACATTCTTGCAATTATTTTTCAATTGCAACAATTAAAACACACCATGTGCAGCTGCTGGTTATACAGACCATAGCACATAGAATACAGCACAAGCTGCTCTGCAAACACTGCTGCACTCACAACACACACACTCACACACTGTTCTACAAACACTACTGCACTCACAGCACATATGGAGGCCTTTCTTGTTTTTACACACACCACCGCAAATTGAAGTGAAGTGAAGAGAAAAAAAGGGGAAACGTTTCTCTAATTTTTCCCCTGGCTGTATGTACTTTATACTTACATTGTCCTGTATTACCATACCTTAGGTGCATGAATGGTTTCTATGGCAATCCCGTGCTGGGTTCAGGGGATCACTGCCGGCCCTGTCCGTGTCCAGGGAACCCAGGCAGCGGTCACTCCAATGGAGAGTCTTGCCGTGTAGACCCACAATCCAGCCAGATCCTCTGTCACTGCAAGCAAGGATACACAGGTCAGCCGAACAGTCAGTGAATGTATAAAGAAATAAATCAATTAATCCATCTAATAACTAATTAGAAACTATGTTCAACAACAACAAAACGTACAGCTTTAAAATATAACTACAAAAAAGAAGAAATAAAACCTGCACTAAAGCACAGCTCTGCAGTAATTACATAAAGCCCTGAAACTCATGATGACTGAAATTCCCCATTAAGGTGTGCATTATTTCTGCATGATTGATACATTTCAACAAATGTTTTTGTCAAACCTAAGTAAATGCATTGTGATTTTTTTCATGTGGAAAAAATGTACTCGAGCAAATTCAGTCATTGCATTTTCAGCATGTTTCTTTTTCCGTATGTTAAAAATGAATATGTATTTGAAAAAATATATATAAAAGCTACATATAGATTCAAAACACAAAATGTGGACCAAAAGAAAAAGTTACGTTTAAAAGGATCAGTCAGACATTTAGATATAAGGGATTCCTCAGGCAGAAATACATAAAGAAATATTAACCATAAGTTTCAATGAGTTTACTTAAATAAATCCTAAATTGGAACCAATCAGTCAGAGAGTAAATCAGTTAGTTAAATACATCTTAGTTCCCATCTCCCGTTATTCCCTGTTAGTATACACTGTGCATCTAACTCATTAATATTTTGACTTCAGAGATCCCTATAAGTCGTATAATGTGCATTTCTCTAGATCTGATGATTACGTTATGTATTGTTTTCGCTCTTCTCAGGATCTCGCTGCGACCGCTGTGCTCCTGGATATTATGGAAACCCGGAGCAGGCTGAAGGGGAGTGCCGGCCGTGTGACTGTAACGGGAACACAATTGCGGAGGACCCGGACTCATGTGACCCTCGTACCGGCCAGTGCCTGAAGTGTCTGTACAACACAGACGGGCCGTCCTGCTCCGAGTGCAAGCCTGGTTACTATGGCAATGCACTGTCCAGGGACTGCAGGCGTAAGTGGAGACAAAAATCTCTCTCATGATTTTATGTAGTTACCAGAATCAGAAAACTTTACTGGTCGCGGAGGAAACTGCCCAAGCTACACTGTTCACTCTCTGGCAGCTGGAAACACTGAAGCTGATGACTTCACTGATGTATTTGAATGTATCTATTAACATTTACTTTGCATTATTATTTATGTATAATTACATTATTGCTACCTATGATAATAATTACAATCACACGCACACTTAAATTTACATAACTTTAAGTCCACACTTCTGTTTTTCTTGGTTTGATTTAAACAAAAAATAACATTAATAATACAACAATGTGCAACCTATAAATAATACAACAATACGCCAATGGATTGTATCAACAGTACAACAATCCAGTGATCATCTGGATCTCCACTTTTAAACAACTGTAGCTTTGATGTTTTTGACAGCATTTGTCTGCCTTTTTTGGTGTCTATGGAAGCATGAGTGAGTAAAATGTGTGATAAAGCTGCTAAGGAACGAAAGAAACCTGCTCTTCACAGTGCACTGCAGTGTTTACCTTCCTGTGTGTCTGACGTTCTCATCTTTGGCCTGTATCCTGTCGTGTAGGTTGCACATGTTTTACCTTGGGGACTCAGCAGGGTGCCTGCAGTGATGGGTTGTGTCACTGTGACAGGGAAACAGGGAAGTGTCCCTGCAGGCCCAATGTTGAAGGCCACAACTGTGATCAGTGTGCACCTAACCACTGGAACCTCGGCATGGACCACGGCTGCGAGGCCTGCAGGTGCCACGCACAAAACTCCTTCAACTCACACTGCAACCTGGTATGACTAGCGCCGGCATCTGCTTGGCATTTCTTGAAAGTTTGCTGAACAATCACTCACTCACCATCTTCCTGTGTGTGTGTGTAGATCAGTGGACACTGTCACTGCAGGCCTGGTTTTGGAGGGACCCAGTGCACTGAGTGTGAGTCACTTCACTGGGGGGATCCGAACGTGCACTGTAAAGGTAAGGGTTAATTCAGCAACGCTTTCCAAAAAATATTTACTTACTGCTGGTGTGTATTTGTTTTATCTGCAGTTGCGTATTTCTTTCTTTCTTTTTTTTTTCAGTGAAGAATACGTAAGCCACCAACAACGGCATGTAGTGGAAAGATAAAATTATAGCATAAGAAAAAAAAAAAACAAAGAAAAAAAATGGTTCATGGTTTAAAGTTGAGGCGCAGTGAACAAAATTCAGTTTTTTGCTTTTAGGTCATCCTGAAAAAAGTTCGTTTGTTGTGGAAACAGCATGTGTCTTTGCTGTTAACTGCCTTCTAAACTAACCAGCTATGTACTTTTCAACATTTTTCATATTACAACCACCTTCTCTTCCCTTTCTGAGAGCTAACTACTCAAAGACATTGTAACACCATATTGAAAGAAAAAGCGTACTAAACTTTTTAAAAGTAAAACATTTTTCCCAAGTCATTTGGGGTTAATTCTATTTTCCAAAAAGGTCAGATATTCTCGCAAAATGTCAAAAAGTTTGAAAGCAACACAAATGTCACAGAGTGTGAGCGGCTTCCAGTCTTATCGCTATAAGTCTAGTGACATTGGAACTGATTGCTGATTTTATTCTGGAGTATTTAAGGGGTTGAAGAAATTGGTAGCAAATAATGTGACAATTGTCCAGATCCACCCCACAGTTTGGCAGATGGTAGGAATTTCAAACTCTTCTTATTATAACCATCAGCAGATAAAGTCATGCTGTGCAGTCCATGTTGTCTATTCTTAATCTTCTCTTTTATACCTTCACTGTGTTGTATCTCCATGTCTGTGCAGAGTGCAGATGTGACCCGCTGGGTGCGGAAGCTCTTCAGTGTAACCGGACCACAGGGGCGTGCCCGTGCCGAGAGATGGCAGGTGGGCTCCTCTGCAACGAATGTGCCCGAGGTTACACTGGAACTTTTCCCAAGTGTGTTCCGTGCCACCCCTGCTTCCAGCACTGGGATGACATTGTGTGCCAACTTCAGCTTGACCTGGAGACCATCCACTACCGCATAAACAGGATCCTGGAGACAGGCACAGTGCCCGGGGTTAGTGACGCCCGTGTACGGGAGCTGGAGAAGAAGCTGGCCGAGGTCCGGGACCTTCTGAATGATGGAGACAGAGACAGGATATACCAACTAATCAGCCAGGCCATTGATGACCTCAGGTATTGTAGTTAGACAGAGCAACCACTAGAGGTTGTGCTTTACAAACCAGTTTCTTCTTTTTCTCCCATCCACACGGACTGTAAATACAAGTCAGGCAACAGAGCTACCTAAAGGCATAGACCAGGGCTTAATAAAAACAGAGACAATATATAGATATGTCGCATTATACAGTTCTGGAAATAATAAGAGAGCACTGCAATTTATTTTTAAATCAGCATCTCTGCGTGTCAAACCATTCCATGCCAGTGTCTGTTAAATTCCTACACAAGCTCCTCATTCTGCTTTACAAGGGACTGATTACTGATCACCTGAATCACATCTTATTTAATGAGGAAAAGTATAAAAACACTGCTGTAATCCACACTCTCCTCTCGCAATGAGACCAGTTGTTTGGTAAAACACTACATCAAAGGTAATTATTGCCATTTTGTATAAGAATGACTGTAAAGGGAACACAGATATTTGTTTTCTCAGGATTATTCAAGTTTCTCTTATATTGATGTTTTGTCATTTCCGTTAAAATTAAATAAAATATTTTTATTTATATATTAGGACATATTGTCAGCAGTTCTTAAAAACTATGACAAAACTAATAAGAGATAAAACATGAGAATCTCAACAATTTGCGGTGGTCCCTTATTTTTTCCAGAGCTAAAGATACATAAATACATAGATGTTTTATCAAGAACATACAGTAATTCAAGTACACATTTACTTTGTGCAAAAATAGGTAAAAAGTAGGATTAGCATTCAGTAGGAGAAGGGGGTAAAGATAACTCTAACCTAAGGATGTTGTTTCATAATTTAACTAGCTAATTTAACTAATGTAAACTAATGTAGCAGTATAACTGAGTGAATGATTTTCTTTATTGATAAAATTACACAGTGCAGAAAAACTTGCACCTTGGTACATTTTTGGATTTTCCCAGTTGAATTTAAAATGTCCTAATTGTTACCCTCTGTGGCACAGGGCTGAGATAGCCGTCACTGATGGCCGTTTGGTGGGCATAGAGAGAGAGATGAATGCCACAGCAGGGCAGGACATCATACTAAAACAGAATCTGACCTCAATGGAGCAAGAGCTCAGAGACCTCAACAACACTCTGGCTCAACGGCGTAGAGACTTGGACAACTACCTCACTGCGGGACTTGCAGGTACCAGGAAAAACTGCTTCTTTATGCATGTGTGTGCTTAGAATGAAATTACAGTAACCCCCCCACTTATCCGCGTTTTTTTTTGCAATTCTAGTCTCACGCAGACTTAAAAAAAAAAAACCTACACATGCGCGGAAAAGGCAAATATCCTCAGTAATTTTTTGCTTTTGTGAAGTCCGGGCTTCGTCCTCCACCCCCCCTGCTGGCTTGCTGAGCATTGCACTCTAACAAACTCTCCATGAGGACGAAGAGGCGTAGTGGACGTGGCCCAGACCTCACAGCTTTTTTCGTGGCAATATATAAATGTTAGTATATTTGTGTTAAATTAGACAAAACTATAATTTGATAATTTTGAAACATAAAAATTAACTAATATAAAGTCAGCAACATTTCCATATAAAAATAACTATAAATATCTTAGTACTTTGGGACGGTGAAATACCTGTACTCAGAGGGGGGAGATTTGAAAGAGCCAATCCAAGCATACTATTTATTTGTACTTGCTGCTGATTGGCTGCTGCCCTTTTCCGCATCCCTCACTGTACTCAGAGGAGGTAGGTTTAAAAGTAGTCAATCGAAGCACGCTATTTATTTTTTCCTTGGTGCTGATTGGCTGCTGCCCAGAATTTCCTTCTTGGAGTGGCTTGAATATTTGTGTTTTTCGCTGTTATTCTTAAAGCCCTGCATTTTTATTACTGTAAATTAAATTACATTTATTACTGTATTTAACTGCGTTTGTCAATGAAAACAGCGCTTACCAAAGAAAATGCCTGAATTACTGTGAAGTCTATACAGGGGTAGCATTGATATTTACATTCTAGCACTGCTGGAGTTCAGTGTAAAATACTGGTATGGGTTTATCTTTGCATTTTCTTTAAGACTAATAAGTTTACAGTTAAAGCGAGTTTAGCATTAAAGTGTTTTGTATTCTGAAAATAAAGCCCCTTCTGTGTTCCTGTTCCCAGATAAGTTTGAAAAGGTGAAGAAGTACTACCAGCAGTCTCTGGATGCTGAGAAGCGCTGCAATGCCTCTGTGTACGGACGTGAGAGCCCTGTGGAGCAGTCTCGAGACACACGCAATATTACAGAGACTCTCCTAAAGCAGAAGAAAGACCAGCTCCTGCGCACATTCACCGCCCAGAACAAGTCCCTGTCTGAGCTGGAAAAGAAAGTACAAGATGTAGACAAAAGGGTCCATCATCTCAGCCAGAAGGTGAATACTTTTCTCTGCTGAAAGTGTTTCATAAAGACAAAGCCATGCCACCAAGAAATTCCCAACAGAAATGAACAATTAAAAGAATTCTAAGGGTGTACTCACACTAGGCAGTTTGAACTGTGCCGAAGTAGGTTTTACCACCAAAGCGTGTTTGGTTTGATTAGTGTGAGTGCTCTGAAACACGGGCGTGGTTCATTTAGCTGGCCCTGGCCCGCTTGGAAGAGGTGTGCTAGGGCACGGTTCGGCTAGATTTGGGCATGGCTCACTTGGAGTGTGAGTGCCGGAGCACAGAACAGGATGCGTAACTTCACATTTTTGCGTTGCTCGCAAAAAGAATTTCGTACCACAAAAGCGATAAACCTGTTTAGCAACAGGCTGTGAGAGAGCTGTGGACCACCACAGACCAAATGACCCAAAATTACTATCAACAAAGTAGCCGGAGCGATGGACTCCACGGTGTTAAGCAATAGCACCGCTCCCTCTGTTTACTCAAACTATCGCACCATAATGACATTAGTGCGCTCTGGCACGAATGCTGAAACCCCAAGTCAGTGCAGGCCAGAGGGGGCATGGGGACAATCACACCCGGGCCTGGTTAAGGCAACCGTGCCTAGTGTGAGTACATACAAAATAAAATGGATGAGGTTCACTGAATACTATATTGGCAAATTGTAAAAAAAAAAGCTGAGGACAGCATTAGACTTGTAAAATGTTTTCTAAATATTTCAACATTTTATCTACAAACCCTAGTCTCTTGTTCATTCCCTTTTTTTTTAAAACATATTTTATTACAACCAACCAGGCTCATTAAAGTCAATTTGCCAATATAGTGTTTTGATAAGTATGGAGAAAACTTTGGATGCATCCTGGTGTCACGGAGGAAGACGCCACAGGATCCAGGGACAGAACT
>JBBMFX010011053.1:0-12942 GCA_037832545.1 Rhabdalestes septentrionalis | reverse complement strand
AGAGAGAGAGAGAGAGAGAGAGAGAGAGAGTGTGTGTGTATATATATAGAAGAAATCCGATTTGGGGCTACTTTTACAAAACAGCAGATTAAACAGATACCTTAAATGAAGAAAACTTCCTCAATTTTATTTGCAAATTCCTCAATTTTATTTGCAAATACGGAGAGGTTCACATGTTCAGGTACCTTTAGACATTGATATTTACCAATTGACAAGATGTTAGTACACATTTTAAACAATTTAGCCCCTTCTTCAATGTAAGATGCCAACAGTTTTTGATCTTTGATCCTATCCACATCTTTATCTTCCTCTGTAGGTCACTATAAAATGAGTTTCCACTGAATCACTGCCACCAGGGAAACAGGAACAGGAACTAAGGCAAATTTATGGCATGGTGTTCCAGAAAACTGTCTTATGTCTTCAGGACACTTAAGCTCACACAGACAAGTTGGAATTGTCTAGCACGGTGCATTCCTTTCAGAATTGCTTACCCACACTCATACACACACACACTCCTACTTTCAACATCAGGAAGTCCTATGTAGTGTAAGACCTTTAATGTCTGTGGAACAATGAACTTCATGCAAATACATGAAACTGAATGTTTGGGGGTTGAACAAAAAGTAGTGCACTGTGCTAATATATTTTGGAAATAGTCTCATACAGAAGCTTGGAGCAATGGAATGATTTCCCCTTGTCCAGACAGTCCAGATTTCTTATATTTAATGTGGACTGACGTGTGCACCGTTTACCTGGGAGAGAGGAGACAACAAGATGCACTGACTAAAAAAGTCAAGCTTGTGGATGCAATGTGATGCTGCAGCTAGTGTTCTGCAGGTCCTGGCATTCATATGAACGTTAATTTGAAGAAGTACCACCAACACTACATTGAAAAAACTATTAGGAAGCCTGACCATTACACCAAAAGAGAGTTTAATGAAAATGCGTTCAAACACAGTAACAGTTTCCAGTCTTCTTGGAGGGCTTTGCACAAACTTTGGAGTTTCTGTTAGAATTGATGCTGGGTGAGAAGGTCTGGCTCACAATTTCTGTTCCAGTTCATCCCAAAGGTGCTGGATGGGGTTGAGGTCAACCATCAAGTTCTTCCACACTGATCTCATCCAGCCATGAGCTCTGGGACTCAGTCATGCTGGAATATAATAATGTCTTGGTATGCTGAAGCTTTAAGATTGTCCCTCAACGGAAGTAAAGGGGTCTAGTTCACAAACCCTAAAAAATAGGTGTGTCCCAATACCTTTGGCCATATAGTCTACCTAAACGTTATTGCAGACCAAGTAAACCTCTTCATGGCGACAAAATTCCCAGAAGTCGGTGGACTCTTCCAACAGGACAATGTGCCGACCAAGAGGCCCTGACCCCCCAAATTTCCTGGACTACAGTCCCAAACTACAATGGCTCCACTTCACAACTTTACAGTCTTTTGCCAACACCTTCCATGGCTGAGCAGCTACACACAAGCCAGATATCACTATGCATAAGGCCAAAGGCTAGTTATCATTTTTTTGACTTACCCTTTTAGTAATTTAATGCAAAGGCATACAAACACATTGTGGACCGTGGTGCACTTCTAAATTTGTTGCAACAACATTTAAGGTAACTGATTCTACAAAGCCACAACAAATTAAAATATTCTTGCTATTCTTAGTGTCTGAAATGTTATTAAGAAATGGGGGTCATGAAGAACTCTTGAGGACATATGAAGTAAAATCCCTGGGACAGATGCAGGACATGAAAGGGCATGAAAGGAAGAAAGACCTCCATTAAATATGAACAAATCCTGAAACCTAATGAAGGAACTGAAGACAAAGAAGATAGGTTGCACACTAAAAGAAAATATGTGATTAGATTTCAAACGTGTTGCTCATCCAAACTAATCTATAAATATTTCTGAACTAAAAGCATTGTGCAGAAGTAAAAGTTATCAAAAATATCTGTTAGCTGGCTACAAGGAGCTTTTGAAGATCAAGGCTTAATTAGTCCCAGTGATTTGTGATATGACTCATAGACCAAGTGTGTGTGTGGTCCTTTCAATATTAATAATGTTCCTTACAAAGCCACATATCACATTCTGCAACTTGCCAAAAGACTGACCCAGATTTCAAGATTGCCACAATCTCGTGGAATGTCCTTCATCAGACAGATTCAGGAGGCTTTACTCCATATCCAGACCCCTCACTGCTCTGAAATCTTAATTCAGAGTGAACTGACTCTGCTTCACATTAGCAGTAATCCTCAGTGCAGCTACCTAGAAGTGTTCAGTCTTTCCACACTGACTACATATTAGGAAAATTTCATGCTACTTTTATTTGTCCTAAATCGCTACGAAACCCAATGGACTTAAAATGAACTTAACCTTACCCTAACTGACCCCTGAAAATACACCAAACCCCTTAACTTGAATGAATTGGCCATTAAATTGTGAAACCGACCCCTTCCTTTTGCCTTAAAATTAGATTTAGAAATGAGTGTGAGACCCCTTAATCTTAAATTTAAGGTGTAAATTCAGGAGGTTCTATTATTCAATCAGCCTTAATCTGCGCAACATTTCCCTGTTTGAGAAAGTAAGGTCAAAATGACAGTAATTTAAGGGGTAAAATTATTTTGTTTAGTTTCGTAGTGAATGCTACATGATGCTTCCCTCTTAAAAATAGTGTTTTTAATCTGATTTCTTCTAATCAGAACAAGCGTATCCAAATCTTGTCCTGGGACGCTGGGGTCCCTTCTCAAACACACTTCAACTCACTTGTTAATTGCAGGATTAGTGAGAGTGTTTTAGGAGGGGAACTACCAAACTATGCTGGACAGCAACCCCCCCAGGACCTGTCATAAAAATAACCCCTTTTGGTTTCCTCAAGTACACTTTTAACTACTTACATTCAAAGATGTAAACTGGTAAAGAGCTTTTACATTACCTGAATGATCTCTGAACCTGTTTACTTTTGTCCTCTCTTTAACAAACTAGGTGTATCAGTGGTTGGAGAAAATAGAAAATGACCATGAATGCACAAACATGATGAGCCACTTCTTTAGAAACACCAAACATGTTCACTCATTTTATCAGTTCCATTTACCACATACATTCTATAGTTTATCTTCACAGACTGTTCCGTTTCTCTGCAGCATCTGTTAGTCCTTTTTACCCCTCCATTTAATGGTCAAGACCCTCAGAGGACCACCAGTGAGCAGGTCTTATTTGGGTGGTAGATCATTCTGTGACATGGCAGTGTGTGCAAACAAAAACCTTCAGCCAACATTGTCCTGTATGTAGAAACTGACCACAGACGAAGGCAGAATGACTGACGTAAATTACACAGCATTAGATTAACTACCATCAATCAACTTCACAAATGTAAGGTGGACCAAAGGGATGGTCGTGTCTAATAGAGAGAAAGGGGATACAGTTTTTTTTTTAATGCCAGCAGCCCTGCTGTGCGTGCTCTACTCTATGCCACGTATGTCACGTACAGTCATGTTTTAAGGCTTTATGCGTCCCTGATGAACCCCAGAGGTGGATCGAGTGCTCAGATCTGTCTCTTACTTTAATACAAACAGTTCAAGTGAGATTGTTTAGAGAAAATTGTGGTACATCTGCAATAAGGAGCAGTTTCTACATTTTATAAGGTGTATTTTTCCCACAGAAATATGACTTTTTTAGGTCCAATTTTACAAATCTGCAATGTTAGTATCCATCTAGATAATCTCAAACCAAAATGAATCAGGATTTAAAAAAATCTTATTTGTGTTCACAAGTTCTTTCCCATTTCTTTTTCACCAGATAAAGGAATGAATTAACAAACGAACCAAAAATTTGCTTGGTAATACATTGTTTCTGTTAAAACAAAACCTCCACTTTTGTCATATTTACAGGGTTTGAAGGCATCAGCTATTCTTAACATCATGTCAAACATTATGAAATAACCAGTGGGAATGCTCTAGTATGAGAAAGATTATTATATTAACTCGGATTTGTAAAACATGGACGTCTCCTGGAAAGCTGGAATGTATAGTTTTTGCTAAGCCAGTTACAATATACAGTACACTATCAAGTAGAGAAACTTTTCAATTGCAGGTCCTTTGTTCGATTTTTACTTTATTAATATAAGGCCTGGTAAGGAGCAAATAGAAATAGGTCATGAGGCCTAAAATCCATGGCTTAGAGCTGCCAAAGGGCTGCTGTAGCTCGACAGTGTTCTTAGCGAGGCTCAGCAGCCAGGAAAGAATGCTACAAGCAATGCTTTAGGAAGAAATAGACAAATAACCAGTGGCTCATGGGTTATTGCTTTAACTCCCAAGTGGGAGATCTGTTACTTCTGTGGTTTTCGGCTAGGAATGTCAGCTGCGCTACAGCGTTTTGCAGCATATTCATTTTGCTCCTTTTCCAAACCATACTGAAAAGTTTTCCGCAACATTTGTAATGTGGCAAATCCCAATGAGTTAGAACGCTGAGGCAGGGGGCTAAAAGGGATTTCTTGAAGCAAAGCTATTCAAACAGTCTAGCTGACAAAACAAAGGACGAAAGCTATACCTGACAACAGTCTCTATCAAAAGCTATTTTGCATTAAGTAGCAGAGAGGAGAAAACCAAAATGGTTTTGCTCCAATTATATATTCCCTACATTCTCACAAGCTACATATTTGCAATATTTCCAACAACAGAAGCCTGAAACTGAAGTTTTGCATACTTTCTAATAACAAATTGTTGGATAGAGCAAAAAAAGCATCTCTCAAGCTATTCCTAATTAGGACAAGTTACTTATTCTCAAATAAGCAGATCTAGAATTGCATTTCCAGAAGAGAAGGAAGAGTGATCATACCCCAAGCAGTCCCCTGGTGTTTGCTAAGCTACATTATATGGACACCTGACCATTTAACTTAAGCTACATTATATGGACACTGCATTCAAATTCATAAAAATTTAAATGGAGTTGGTCCTCCCTTTTCTGCTAGAATGGCTTCTACACTTCTTGTAAGTAGTTTCACAAGATTTTGGAGTTTCTGTAGAAATTGGTGTCTGTTAATTCTGTAGAGCATTTATAGGGTCAGGTCAGGGGGGGACTAGCAATTTCTGTGTTCTGGAAAAGTCTAGATGCGTGAGATGCGGCCAAGATGCGTCATCCAAAACGTATTTCCCTTCGCTGGAAGTAACGAATCCTTGTGTATTTTAGGTATGCTGTTGCTATGGTCTCACAGCTGCTTGCTTTATAGTGTTCCAGGTGGTTACTAGTGTGTTGCTATTTGGTTGCAGTGGAATATTTGATTGTTACTAGGTGGCTGCTACAGTATCCCAGGAAGTTTCTAGGTTGTCACTAGGTGGATTAAATGGAATACCAAATGTTGGTGGTATATTTGTATTACACTGCTATTCCTGGGCCGAAAATGTAGAAAAAAATGGCTGCTATTGGAAAACACATGCTTAGTCAAAAGCATATATAAGCTGCATATAATGTCCTGGTTCGCAGTAACCCATTTAACTTACTTTTACAATAACATGAAGGCTTCATTATAATTTATTTTTTTTATTTATATACTATATTGATCCTGGAGGAAATAACTTGAATTTACTTGAGTGAAGAAGTGGGCTGCCAGTATAGCAGTGTGTGGGAATGGTCCCTTGCTCAAGAGTACCTCAGTGGTGCCACTGGCTGTCATGGGATTTGAACCCATGATCTTCCAAAACTAACAAGCTAAACACACTAAAAACACTGGCAACAGTTTAAACGTACCATTACTAACACTGGGAAACAAGTCCATTCACATGAAGAACATGGAAACAAAGTCAGCAATGAGTTGTAAGTTGGTTTTAAGTTTGTTGAGTAAGCAAATTTGTTCACTTTTGAGTCACGTGAATCAAGCCCACACCATTATATACATAATTCAGGATTTGTTCACAGGCCTGCATCACTACACTTCGGTTTCTGGCCAAAAATATTTGGTAGGAGTCTCCCACCTATTTGCTTCTCATGGAATGTCAGGTGTGAACAGAATACATGTAAACATACATCTTTAACTTTAGAAAACACCTGTTACCTTCTATCACAGCGATGTGGACTCCATTTACACAGCCAGATAAGTTATGTAACAGACATTCCTTATTTCTGAAGTGTGATTGCAAGGCTTCGGACAAAGGGCTGTTTAACAGGGCAATAAAAAGCAAATGGCTGAAACAACAAATTACGGACTTCACACTTAATTCAAAACAGTGTTTGAAAAGCATTTTATTATGTTTACCAAATCAAGCAATGCACACTATATGGATATTCCAAAGAATGACCTTGCGGTATGCATCACTAGGTTAATGTCTCCGCCAGGACAGGAAAGTTTTCCAAACAGAACCACTCTATAAGAGTAGTCCAACATTTTGTCCATTTTTGTTCCACTTTGTCTTCTGTTTTTTGACAGTGTTTAAATCCCAAGCTTTCCTTTCAGTTTCAAGCCAAATAGCCCCTAAAAAAACAGCTTGGAATTCACATGATCTTACACTGATGCATTTATCTTCCTCCTGTAAAGTTTCTGTTGTGTTGTTTTAACCGTAAGATGTTTGTTAGCACATATAATCTAACAATGACTTGCTACAATCATCTACATGGTATGTGTATGCATATTGATGTACACTTTTGAAAAGTAGCTGGTGAAGGATGTAGTCACAGATGTCCACAGATCAGGTCTCAATAGTGGGCTCACTGCCATTCCTGGAGCAGTAAAGCGGTGTGGACCTCACACTTGGTTAACAGGAGCGCCGTCTCCAGGACGAAACACGGCCAGCTTTCCATCCATTGTGCCAGTCAATACCTGTGAACAAACAGTAACTTCATTCAAATAGCAGTTCTGTAAAGATATGCTAATATACATTTTCTTGTATTTAAATTCTGACATATGCCGAAAAAACATCATGATCTATTTTTACAAGACCATTTTCTAGCCTCTGAATTTAAAGTCCAATAATATGGAAGTTCCAAGCCCATGCCATATAAAAAAATGGTGTCATATGGTGTTCAAAGGAGTCCAAACAAAACACAGCCCACAAGGCCAACATTTAAAAGTACAGGTAAGTTTCGTTTTGAAATATAAACGTTTATGTAGACAAGGACTCTACTTAACCACAACCAAACTCAGTGGAAACCCATGATAAATCAGAGCTGCTCATTTGCTCCTCATATAAGGGGTTTATTTGATTCTTGTGATGCAGATATAATGGGTGAAATGTCAATTTATTTGGAAATTATTTACATGCTTGAAGACTCCACATATTACTAAACCAAAATGTAGGTGGTCTGATCCATCTCCAGAGACTAGCATGTTTGAAATTTGGTCAATTGACAAAAGAAAAGGCAGAGGGACATACCTGAAGCATAAATATGAGCAAATATGAATGTGAATATCACATAAAGCGAAACGTCAAAGTGTACAAGTGTCTGTGTCTGTGTGGGCTAGGCTCGTTAATTCCAGATTGTACTTCAATCTTATTTCTTCATCAGACAAAGACATTTTGGACAGAGCCATGCTTCCAACTTTGTGGACCCAAGTTTGGGAAAATATCTCCAAGCCAGAATTCATCAGTACTGCATTTTTAGAGGTTAAAAAACATTGTTTTTAAATAAGCAATGTATTTATGATTGATTATTTATAAACGTTATACTATAATGAAAATTATGTCCAACTGCAGCAACAGTTTACAACTGATGTTACTTGACAAGCAGTTGGATGATCTTTAGTTGTGGTTTGTAGAAGCATAAAGGTTAAAAGTTTAGGAAGGAATGGTGAGTCAGACACAGCCTAATTGCAGTAACGTCGTGGAATTCACACACAACAAAGACCACATAAATTGCACACCTGCTGCTCTAAAACGGAGCTGAAAGCGGCGGAGGATTTTCATTTTAATGCTGACCAATAAAAATGTTCTAGGTCTCCCACTTTGCATTGTCCACATGAAGCTAATCAACAAAGCTTTCCCACTGGGCCATTGCCGCTTGCTTATACAACATCATTTAGTCAGTAGATTGTTTACAGGAAAGTTTCCAACTCTTGTCACTTCAGGGCGTCTTTGCTTACTCTCCTTCGGAAGGGAAAAGCCACAAGCAACGCTTCAAACAAGAAAAGCTCTCCCTCTGGCCTAAAGTTGGGTGAAGCCAAGATCGTATCGTGCTGGTTAGCGTTTGAGCTTGGGAGGAGAATAATTACCTCATTTCTGTGTAAATGGATGTGACACTTTCCAATCAACTTTTACTGTTTGACCTGGGGAAGGCATTTGCAGATAACTTTAGAGAGCAATGAAACAAATGTCTTGGCAACAGGCTAGAATGAGATCACTAGATAGAACACCGTATCCTCTATTGAGACATCCTGAAATGTTTAATGTGAAAAAAACCCCACTGAAATAATGACATAGGGACATCAAATGTTCTTCAAATATTACTGGCTGTGAATGCTTTCGCATTGAAACCCAATGAAAATTTACTTTTGCTAAATACACTAAAAGAACAAACAAGGGAACAATAAATGAGTTATCAAAGCATCTATAATCAATGGACAAAAGTTGTTAATTCAGTAAATGAAGCTCTGTTGAGCCATTTCAGGTGTGAAAAGAATCTGAATCACCTCAGGAAATGTTGAAAGGATTCAAAAGGACATTCTGAAACACATTATTTAAAAATGACAACTTCATTATTAAGTCACAGAGTGATCTGTTCAGGTTTAACATCTAACAACTTGACTCCCAATGTGAAGATTTATTAAACTAAGCATTTCAAAATGTCCCTTTTTCAGCCTTTTCCATACATGATTCAGATTCAAATCAGATTTTGGCCCAGACATGCTCTCTAAACAATTGCTGGTAAAGGAATTTAGGATGGTTTAAAGGAGGGCCTGCTCCGCTTTTAAATCACTGGCCAGACTCATTCCTCCATACATAGAAGTCAACCGGTGATGTTTAACATAGGTCATACATCACTTAGCTCAAACCTCAGAAAAAGGGCTTCATTCACAGCACCTTTATTAAATTTGGTGCATACACATTTTGCATACTGTGTAACATGAATGTCTGTCCCTTTTAGATCAATATTCAGCAAGAGCATTTACAGACCTGTGGAATAATTAATAATTATATGAATATATTTAATAATAATATCCATAGGCATGCTTCCTACTCAGACCACATTCTGCGGCAGAAGGGCACCCAGTCAAGACCAAACTGGATGCTTGTGTAAAATGCTGGACCTTCCCATTTCCCATCATGTGTGTCATCGTAAAAAATGGAAAAGCATACCATCACCAAAAATGTAGCTGCAGACAAAAAAGCCAGTATGTCTTTAAAACTATTGTAAATAAGAAAAAAAAAAAACCTACCTGTATTTTGTTGTCTGAATATTGGTCATGTGGCGGTTAATATAGTGCTTTTTCTTTTGACTTTTGCATATTACTAAGAAGTATTAAGACACATGGGGCCCGATAATGCACACGGCACACCGTGCTTTCGCGACTTACGCAACCCATCATTGCTATTTTGTGCAAGCGCATCATTCCTTTTTTCCGGCAGAAATGTACGTTGTCAAGATAGCAGATGGCATTGCGCCGTGTCGGGCGTGTCACTGAAAAGAAGGGCTGTGGCGTTGCGCATAGCGCGAATTTGCTATTTTATGAGAAGTGAAAGTCATTTCGCAAATGACCAGAAAAAACCTGGTCTGTATTAATATTGTTATTATATGGACGTCTGACGCTTTGGGATATGGAAGAGTTCATAAAGCGCGCACATGCTGCTTCTTTCTTAAGCAGGAGAGGGCAGCAGCGCACATAAAAAAAAACATTTCCATGTGAAGGAAAACTGTTTGGAGTCCTCGAAATACAAAATTCAAATGTATATCACATACATCACACCATGATTATTTTAAAATACATACAATACTCACCAAACTTAGTTGATTGGAGAAATCACTGATAATTAATAACAAATAACTGACGTGCAATTTGACCAATAATGCCGGACGACGCTTCTTATTCGCAGCTCCTTATTCGAAATGTTCGTTCCACCTTAAATGCTGATTTCCAGGCTGCATTATCGCTATATCGGGGGGAACTTAACTGAGGTTTTCATTCAGAATACTGTTTCATTCAGAATAATTTAAATGTACTGTTTCAGAAAAACTTGTGAAGAAATAAAAACATTTTGAATGTTTACATGGCAGTGATCTCTTTCCATTCAAAATCCTAAACTATTCTGTAACTTTAAACGCTGGGAACTTGGCTCATAAATTAATTTCCAAGCAGATGACTTAAATGCTTTGGTCCACTGAAATCATACTTAATGGTCAAAATAACATGTGTAGAACTAGGATCACTTGGACCAAAACATTTTTCACTATCAGTTTCTTCCATCGAAAATCTTTCCTGACGTCCAGGTAATTCTGCTGCATTATACACAGCACGTCATGGAACATGCACTGGGTATTTAAAGGGAGTGAGAGTGTGAACTCTGGTTGGTTCATTGCATGCTACGCCCCAAACACACCCATGACTAACATACTCACTTAATACAACCCATTTGAACTATGAGGCAGGCGCAATGTTCACTTTCCCTTCTGGCACTATAACATTTTGTGCTTTTTTAAATTATTATTATTCCATTCACCCGTTTTTGGCCCCCTACTCCTCCCAGGGCTTTCAAGATAGAGACACCGTTCCAACTCTTACACGTCGGGCCCGATCTGAAGTTAATGGCTTGTTGACAGCTTTTTGATGCCTTTTGTTGTTTATGTGTTATTCCCTAAATCCTCAACTTTCAGATAGTCCTACTCGGACACGCTTCGTCCAAAACCCACCAAACTTCATGTGATCCCTCAGGCACACATCCCTGACAAACAAACACATTGGTGATGACCTGCACCCGTCTTTTCCTTTTCTCTGTCCCGGGGAGCAGTGTGAGGGTACGGTACCTTGCTCAAGGGTACCTCAGCAGTGACTCTAGCAGTGGGATTTGAACCCCAATCCTCTTTTTGTAGGGCTAACCACTAGGCCATCCAGCTGCCCACATCCCTACTGCTGCTACCACTACTACTGATACTACCACTACAACTACTAACATTAATACTATTACTACTAATACTACTACTACCACCACTATACCACTACTACTATTATTACTACTATTACTACTACCACCACTATACCACTACTACTATTACTACTAGTACTACTAGTACTACTACTACCACTACTACTATTACTGCTACTACTACTACCACTACAACTACTAACATTAATACTATTACTACTACTACTACTACTACTACTACCACCACTATACCACTACTACTATTACTACTATTACTACTAGTACTACTACTACCACTACTACTAATACTACTACCACCACTATACCACTACTACTATTACTACTACTATTACTACTACCACCACTATACCACTACTACTAGTACAAATAGTACTACTACTACCACTACTACTATTACCACTACAACTACTAACATTAATACTATTACTACTAATACTACTACTACTACCACTATACCACTACTATTACTACTACCACCACTATACTACTACTACTATTACTACTAGTGCTACTACTACTACTACTACTACCACTACTACTATTACTGCTACTACTACTACCAGAACTATTATTATTATTCCTTTTCTTTCGCTCATCCCTTTTTTTCCCCATTCACTTCAATTCATTTTTAGCCCAATTGAAATGAATGCAGTTTCAGTAGAAGAGACTTTTAGGCTCCATACAGTGACCAAGCCTTATGAAACTTCATATGAGAGCTCAGGCCACACCCCCGGAGACACACCTGTTTAAACTGAACAATGTGATCAAAAGTTTTGGGACCAAACTGTCATAAAAAACTATGTGAACATAAGAATTGGGACAAATTGATACTATGCTAATGCTGTGCTATGTTAATAATAATGCTAATGCTATGCTAATGTCAACACTAACAATGATCCTAAAGCTAACACTAATGATGACACTTATGCTGTTTTCTGCATTTGAGCAAGCACACTTTGCATTTTCTCTGTGGGAATGCAGTCTAGTTACTACTACTACACAAATATCAATTCTATTTGTCACATGCACAGTCATACAAGCACAACATACAGTGAAATGTTTTCTCTGCATTTATCCCATTCAGGGGTCACCAACCCAAGTCAGGGGTCACCAACCTTTCTGAAACTGAGAGCTACATCACGGGCAGTGTGCCATACGAAGGGCTACCAGTTTTATATACAAGTACAGAGTTTACCTAAAATTCATGTATAATAGATATGATTAAAATGGTTTGTCTTACATATTGTCATTTTTAAATAGATGCAGTAACAGGAGTTGTGCGATATTTTGGATCGGATCTTGGGCTACTCATGGGGTCCTTGGGGGCACCCTGGTGCCCGCGGGCACCACATTGGTGACCCCTGCACTAAGTGAAGCAGCAGCTGCCACCAGTGAGGGCGGCTGCCCCGGCGAGTAGTGTGAGGGTACGGTACCTTGCTCAAGGGCACCTCAGAAGTGACTCTAGCAGTGGGAATTGAACCCAAATCCTCTTTTTGCAGGGCTAACCACTAGGCCAGCCAGCCCACATCCCTACTGCTGCTACCATTACTACTACTTACATTACTACTATTACTACTATTACTACCACTATACCACTACTAATATTACTACTACCACCACTATACCACTTCTTTATTGATACTAATACTAACACTATGACTATTATCACTATGAACATTATTACTACTACTACTACTACTACTACTACTATTACTACCACTATACCACTACTACTATTACTACTACTACTACTACTGCTACTAATACTACTACTACTACCACTACTACTACTACTACTACTACTACTACTACTACTGCTACTACTACTACTACTATTACTACTACTACTACTACTAC
>JBBMFX010011035.1:0-12944 GCA_037832545.1 Rhabdalestes septentrionalis | reverse complement strand
CAGTCTCTGCACAGAAGCAGACACACAATCTATAACTGGATGTCTCTTAAGGACTGGTAGTTAAATACTGTTGATGATTGATGCTGTACGTACACACACTAAATGACCAGAGGTATTAAGCGTGCCTTTCTTGGTGATTTACAGCACTACACGTTACCCTTATCTCCTTAAAATAAGGAATGGCTACTAGATTTGGATTCTTCTCAAAAGTTTTTAAAATGTTTGAAAAATGATTGAAATGTTAGTTTATTTGAAAAATAAAGTAAACTAATGCACAGCAGATGGGTCAGAGGTCACCATGCCCACTTGCTGTCCATTGGGCTGTAAAGCACAGGAACTTTGGACTGATGGAGCTCCATCGGTTACATTTGGCATTAACTGGAGTGGTGTTATCCGCAACTAATCTTCCAACATCAATACGTAGGCCTACCCTTACCAATGCTCCTGAGCCTGCAGTCAGATCCTCACGGCAGTATTCCAAAATCTGCTATCCCAAATTATTAGAGGCTGCTACTGCAGCAAAGGGCGAACCCCTGACAGCCTTGACATACGTGAGATCAGCCGCTGGCCACAAATATTTGTCCATTATAATTAACCGGGAGTTCGGTGCAATAACTGGATAACACCTACTTACCCAGCAGGAGTACAGGGCGCAAGCCGGATCTCTTCTTCTTCGCCGGGGGCTTAACTGTCGAATAAATCAAGGCAATTTTAATGGATGTGGAGTGACTGAATGTACCACTTTCTAAATATTAACGTAACCTGTTAGCATTGTGTGGTGTCTGAAGTGAAGTATTAGTAAAGAATAGACAAACTCACCTGTTGATGTGGTAATCTGCTCCGTGCTAGTTTCCTGGAATAAACAGGAGTCAGAAACAAGTGTGAAGCAAAGACAGGATTCAAGAGTCTCAGTCACATACGAAGTCATACAAAATAGAGTAAAAAAAACTATTTAAACTCATAGAAATACAGTAAGACTCCTAATCGGAACACAAGGAGATACAAATTACGCTCAAAACGTGCGTACTAGCAAGGTCTGTAACTGACACTCATACACAACGGGAAAGAGATATAAAGACCGTATTCCTCCACAGAGGGCTGTTGAAGGGCACAGACCTCGGAGCTCTGAGCTGAAACCTGGAGCAGGAGGAAAGTGGTGAATATCATGAGGAGCAGTAGTCCCGCTGAGCTCGTCTCGAGGCGCTTCATGAGCCTGAGGGTCGTTCCCCTTCTCTCCTGACCTGCAGCGTTATGGTTTGCCATCTCTCAAACTCGTCCGAGCAGCTGTCTGTTAGGGGTCGTCAGGCCGGCCGCCTTTTATTGCGCTCCGGATAGGTAAATATTTATATAGCACGGGACTCCCGAACCGCGTGTTTCCACAAGCCCCGCCCCCTGCGCGCCGATTGGTCGGTTGGCTGGTTAGGGTTTTTTTGCGTTTCTTTTAATAATCCCACCTAAAGCACGTCAGCGTTTTTTGTTTTTGTTTTTAATCTTTTATTGCACAATCCCCCTTTAAAACAAAGCAAAGAGTCTCTTTATAGTCACACATGTGCACACCACACAGTGTGAACTTCTATGTGTGGGGATGGTACCTGACCCAAGGGTGCCCTAGTGATGGCAATAACAGTCCTGGGATTCGAACCCCCAACTTGCTGATCACAAGAGAAACCAGGTCACCAGCTATTGGTATTAAGAATTCACAAGATACTCTATAATTTAATTAAAACAGAGTTAAGAAAACCCCCAAGATGTGTCTTGTGTAAATGGTGTTCCCCACAAAGGAGACCACCAATCAGTCTGATGCAGCATAAAAACATTTCCTAAGACGTAATGTCTCTAAGACGTATGTAGAGACATTAGACTGAAAATATGTGACCCAGTGTTTATTTGGAAAAAAACGGCCTATGTCTTTGTGTAAACAGGGATTCCCCTTTCCATGCCAGGTCCCAGGTCTCATAAGGAGGCAGTCAACGCCTTTATTTGACAAAACCGAGTGAATGAAATCATCTGGTTGAAATAGATTTGATAAACAGCCAAGCCCCTGAGGCTCCTGCACAAAATAACTGTAGAGTATTTCTGCCTGAAAAACTAGCAAGAGTAGTAGTAGTAGTAGTGGTGGTGATAGTTATATTAGTGGTTATAATAGTATTAGTAGTAGTTGTAGTGAAATTAGCAATACTAGTAGTAGCACTAGTAATAGCAGTAGTAGCATTATCATGATTAGTAGTAGTATTAGCGGCAGTAGTAGGCGTATTAGTAGTAGAAGAAGTTGTACAAAGTTGAACGCATTAGAAATGCAAGCACTGTTTTACTGATCTCCCTTTCCTGTAAAATAAGGAGAAGAAAAACAAAAAAACTTCCCTAACTTCATTTCCCTAACTTCTCATATTGAGATGTAATCCGGATCAGATTGAATCTGTGTTCGGAAATCTAGTGACTAAAATGTAGCCGAGCTGTTCTCAGACCTGATCCTGGAGTATTTCTACCCTCCAGGTGTGTTTGTGATGTGAAATTAATAATGAAAATAATAATAAAGATAACAAAAACCTTTTCATCTGAGTGTCCAGGGTTTACGTCTCTGCACAGATGGTTGCACAGAATGTTTGGGGCATGTGGTGGACTGGGTTTGGTGGGCTTGAATCCCAGAACTCCCAGTGCCACCACTGATATACCTGTAAGCACAGTACCATCCCTGCACACTGCACACTGGGAATCTCTGATCTATTTATAAACAATCACCGCCCCCACGCCCCCTCCTCCGTCCGCGGTACAACTGTCAAGCGTTCCACAGTGATAAAAAGGTTGGGGACCACTGGCCTAATGGGTAAATCGCATGTGATCCTGATGACCACAAGGTTGCAGGTCCAAGCACCCACTTTCTACCTCTGTGTCCTTGAGTATGACACTTAACCCTTGTTTGCTAAGTTAGTCTGGATAAGGGCCAAATGCTTTAAGTGTATAATTTAATGTAAATGCTGCTTATCATTGGAGAGAAGTGTAAGTGTTAAGACAAGCAATTCCGACCTGCTGAATTTTAAAACCAAACATGTCTGATCTTGATGTCTGTGAGTCAGGTCTACATCCAGCCATTACTGTTAAAAACTGACGAAACAGCTTCAAAAAACAACATCCTGAAATTATCATTTGTAAACTACAAATGTCCTCTTATTTTCAGTTCTGCCTCATGACTTTGCAATACTTAATTGACTCAGACTCAAATGACTAGAAAAATAAATAGGCAATTATAAGCTAATAAAAGACTCAGCCTGACTTGATAATCATAACATAAGTTATGTTTTCATCATGATTTATTCAGGTTCGGCTTCACGATGTATTTCTCGTATTGACACCATGATGGTAGTCACAGTTCCAGTTGTTTTAAACTTTTAAGGACTGCTCTGACTGGAGATATTTTATATTCAGATTTACGAGGATAGCTTGTACTGCTAAAAGTCAAGAGATGGCGATTTTAGCCAGTTCTTGTTTACAGGGCGGCAACCTGTTTTTGAAGGATGGAGAAATGAACCTGAGAAATGTGTCCTAACTTCTCCTGAGTTCTGCTGATGCATTCTTCTCAACCCAGATAACAGAAAACCTCATCCATCTCTCACACAACCTTACTGAGGTCATTGAAAGCAGTGACTGGAGCCTTTAGTGAGTCCGTTGTTGTTTATTCTTCTAGGGGAGATGACGGCTGATGCCTGTGAGAACTATTATATGCCCATTTATAACCTTTTGCCACCATTGTGGGAGTAACTCTCATTCTTGATCATTTAGATAAGCTCTCCTTGGCTAAAATTACACTCCAATGTTAAGCATTAGTCACAAATATGTTTGGTCAGAGGAACCAGGGTAAAATTAGTTTTTAAATGCATGTGTCTCCATGTGTTTGCATATTAAATCATTATAAATGAACATTACATGTGAGTTCCTGGAGGACTAGCAGTCTTGTTTTAAGTGTTTTTATCAGGTTAGCTCAGGTTAATCTACATCTTCTGCGAAGGTCTAATGGTTTTGGAACAAAAGAACATATTTCTGTCGTTATTAGTTATTCTTTAGTTATTCATGTTTGTATTTAACTCAATATGTATTGCAGCGATGCCCATATTTGTTGTATGAGCTCTTCCATTGTTAAGGTTTGCTTGGAAGAAAGGGCTAAAATATAAAAAACGAACAAACAAACAAAAAACAGCGGAACGTGATAGTTGTGTTAGTAATGTGACCTATCCCTTTGATTAGTCTTGGATTTCTACCTTTTCAGACTATTCGCAGCATGATGAGGGCTAGCATCAGATTCAACCCATTATGTTTTGGTTTTTGATGAATGGAACCTATCATGAGGGAAAATGTCTTTTTTTTTTGAATGATTCCATGAATTTGGCAGATTCAGTTTTTATGTGTCCATGTTTGATTATATTTGGCCAATATTGCATTGGTAAGGTAAATTAAATTAAATTAAAAGCCAAAGGATGGCATGAAAGTTGTATGTGTCCAAGAACATTTTGGTTCCAAAAAGAACCATGTTGGAAAAATGTATTGTTATTATATTGTAAGTGTAGTATTTTAAATGCTTAAGGGTTTAAATTTCTAGCGTTACATTTCTAGCATCTTTACATTACGTCCTTCACACTCACATTTACTCGCTAATATAAACAGTTCTCTTAAGAACCATCCATTCTACGTATCCACTCTCAAACAGTTTAATTATTGTGGCGCACTCTCCTCTTGAGACCAAATATTTACTGATTGCAAGCAGGACTCGACCAAACTAGTGACTCAATTCTATGCAGTGCTGTCTGGGATGGTAAAAGGACACAAATAAAATACCACATAATACCCACTGAAATGACATAAAATGAACCCTGACCAGTCAATGTTTTGTGAAGTGCAAAACTGAGGAAGGTCTTATTATTGTTTACTGTGTACACATTCCCAAAATGACCTTAAAGAGATCCAGAACATAATGTCAAAGAGTCAAACACTGACCATTGCCTCTTCATCGTGTATTCTTTGTGCAGATTGCCCCCAAATCTTCTAAAGCTCTTGAAAATTCTTTTTTTATGTACTAAGAGAAGTAATTTATTTTAAAAGTTGTCAGAAGAACACCCGAGTATCTCACAACAGATAAGTAGTGTGTTGGAGATTAAGCCTCTTGAAGCTTTTAGCTTTGATTTGAATAGGGGAACCTTATCAGTTCTGCAAAATCTGGAGTCTTTACAACCTACTTAGGACCTGATTGTCTTCAAACAATAACAGCAGGGCTCTGTAGCTTGGCATGGGGACAGTAGATTTACCAGTGATGTATTGTGTCTTTAGATGTGTTTAGTATACAGTGCCTTCCACACTTACTGGAACCCCTGATAAAATGTATAAAAAGCCTTAAAATATACTCATTTTATTTGCACTAGCATGTTCTCACACTGAAACCTAACTCAAGTATTTTAAAAATCTGTTGTTGAGAAAGAAATATTTTTAAACAGCCGATGCCAGAGTTATTGGCACTCTGAACAATTCCTTTAAAATAAATAACATTTAATTAGTCTGAAGAGTTTGCCTTACTTTTTCAAGTTGATCTAGAAACTTTTAAATAGCAATCCATGACTTCCTGTGTTCCTGGGGCCTAAATATAATATGCAGATAAGCCAAATTCTCTAAACCACTCAAAAAAATGGGAAGGGCAAGAAAACAAGACATTCATGTGTGTTGATCTTATTACAGTAATTTAGGAAATGGTAACCAGTAATTATCATCTCAATTCCAATTGCCCATATCTCCAGTCAGAGCAGTCCTGAAAAGTTTAAAACAACTGGAACTGTGACTAACAAGGCTGGATGAGGACTCAAGTTTATCTTACCACCACGCATAGTGAGGGGGATGGTAAAGAGGTTAAAAAAATCCCTAAAGCTCACTGTAAGAGAACTGCAGCAAAGAGTAATATCTTGGGGTCACCAACATTTAACTTTAACTGCTTTGATCAGACAAGACTAAGTTTGAGCTTTTTTGGCACCAAAAGCTGTTTGTTTCAGTTTGAGCCAAGGGTCTGGTGTCTCATGCCCACTGTTTCTGTTTGGTGGAGGATCTGTGATGCTGTGTGCATCATAAACTACCAGAACAGTTTGCAATTCCTTGAACATTTTTAAATGATAATCTGGTGGCCTCTGCCAGAAAACTGAAAGTAGTTTTCCTTTGGTATTCCAGCAACATAATGATCCAAAACAAATGGCCAAATCAACACAGAAATGGTTCCTCAGACCAAAAATCAACCTTCTTCCATGGCCCAGTCAGTCCCCAGAGCTGAAAAGGAGGGTGCATAAGAGGGGGGTCCAGTACAATCTATAGAGATTGTTCAAAGAGGAATGGTCAAAGATCTCACTCTCTCTATATTCTCCAACCTTGTGAAAGTTTGTTGCTGATTGAGTGCTGTCCCATTGGCAAAATTGGGTTACACACAATATTGAGTAGGGGTGTCAATAATTGCTGCACCCATGAGTTAATGTGAAAAATATATATATTTCTGAATGTTGACTTGTTACATTACATTATATCCCAGGGGTGCCTGATTGTGGAGGGTGGTGTAAGTTCATAAATCAGATCTATTCTTAACCTGTAAACCTGTCAATGTTGAAATAGAAAAATGAAAAGTGATTAGTTGCCAGAACTCCAAATGTAATGTGTTGTATGTAAATGTAATTGTATGTTTTCCTTCCAATCCAAATACTGTAAAATAAAAAGTGATATGACAAAACACTTCCATTTCTATAAAACTTCCCCATCTTCCTTGTCTTCTGAACTTCAGTTGATAAGGAACCAAAACTGCCTTTTTGGCACATTCATTTTTGTGTGACAAATAATGAGCAATCAGAAAGTTCTCAGAAAAGACTCCATGTGTAAACATTTCTATCAAACATATGTGCTAATACGTTACAAATGACAGTGGGGTGGCTTGTGAATTTTTAAAAGTTTATCATCAAAAACATTTCTTTCTTTGCAGATTTATTTTTAAATATAATGTAAAACAAAAACCATAGCTTTTCCAGAAAGGATGTGACGAAGTTATTTAAATACATGCATCTGGAAGGAGTTACTAAGCCATTGCAAAGCTTGGTGAATCAAGTGAACCATAGTGAGTGCAACAGTTTCCTGAGACCCACCTCCTGGATCAAAAAGAGAAGTCACAAAAAATAGCCCAGACAAACATATAAAGAATGGAAATTAATGCAAGGCAAAAACCACTGCTGATGAAGAAACATAAAAATTCACCTCACATTTGCCAAAAACAAAAACCTTGATGATTCCACACGTTTTAGAACAATATTGGGTGGGCTCATGAGTAGGAAGCGGTTTCATGATGTCTTGTTACATGATGTAAATTATTCCAGCATTCCACAATTAGAGCATCAGACTAATACCCAGAGGTGAGGTGGCAGCCTGCTAGACCGGTCAAAGTCCTGAAGCCCACAGAGATGCTGCAGCAGGACCTTAACTGTTCAAAAGGCCTCCAGAGCGGCTGCATTAAAGCACCTTGTGTTTGGTTTGGTTGTAGATGTGACAATTTCAGGTAAGAGGGCACACACTTTTTTCCACGTGGGTAGTGTAAATGTGGCAAAACATTTTTCCTTTAATAAATTAAGTCTGATATAAAAATGTTTTATGTTTTGTTATGTCTTACATTTTGCATATGGATCTGAAACCATGTATCATCACTGTCAAAAAAAAAAAAAATCATGCTTTTTTCATATGCCATTTGATCACAGCAGCCTTTTTATACTGTATGGAACTTAAAGAAAAAATGAATAAATGGAAACGCTTTAAGATGACTCAGAATAAAATGTTTTATTCTATATATATATAAATATAAATAGTGTTTTGCGTTCTCCTGTAAAGTGACTGTTTCTGAGATTTGATGACAATTCACAACCACCATGGATGACTTCACAAAGTGAAATACACAGGGGAACAAACTTCAGTTGCATTTTGTTCAGGGCAGAAATCTGATTAGGATAATTGTCCTGCAGAAAGATGCAACCTCCACCATGTTTAAATTTTTTGGTAGAGGCAGTCATGTTTCTCTTTAAAAATCCACAGCTGCTCCACAGTGTCTGTGATGCAATGTATCCCAACCTAACCCCCACAAGATGCATGGGACTGGCCTGGACTGGCAGTCAGTTGTGATCCACAGATGGTGAACATCAAGTTCTTATGTTTGCGGTTAAATTCATTAAAATCTGAAGTCTAAGAATCTTGAAACAGATTCTTAGTGGGAAGGCAGCGTCTGACTGTTGGTTTGAAAAGCTGGGTGACCACAAAAAGCTTTTCTGCAAATCTCAAAATGTGCTCCTCTCTAAGCATCATTCCCATTATGTGTTGGGTTAAAAATGCATCTTCTTCCAGGCAGGTTTACTACAGCGCTATTTTAAAAAACTTTTTAACCACTGCCCTGAATCAGCCATACCATCTTTTTTGCACAAAAAATGACTGACTGCATATTTTGCAGCCCTTCTTGGAAATCCCCAGGCATTTATTGAGACACAAAAGACTAAATAATGACTGAACCAGAGAAAAACCTCCATAAATGGTTTGCTTTTCAGCAGCAAAACTAGAGATATAGCTTGTTCTCATTTTGCTGACACCTTGCAGCACATGTTGGCCTTTGTTGTTCCTCTGCGAACGATGTCTGTGACGCTACTGCGGTGATGCAACTTGGCACAATAGTCCACACTCACGTAAGCCACGGACCCTGAAAGTTCACAAAACAGGAACATGTTTCACTTTTAGAAAGCCAGCATCCTGCATTTTCATTCCAATGCTGGTGGGAAGAGCGGTGAACTTCTGCACATCTGACATATTTCTTGACGCACGTTCCAGGAAAGTATGGCAAATGCCTAGCAAGAGATTACGCAGCAAGGAGAAGCTGGACCATTGCAGACAACGTCAGCGTTGAGTAAAAGTCTTTACAGGGAGAACACGTTCAGTGTAAACCTCAAACCACTGCTTCTGCACTTCATTTGAAACAAATAACCATACAGATGCCCACCTCCACCCCTGCTCCAAGCACAGCTGCTTGGTATTTGTTGAGGAGACAGCTATTGTAAACAAATTCTGCTGTGAAAGCCGTCAACAAGGCTGCGTGATGCAGCTTTTCCTGGAAGAGTGCTTAAGGTGGTGGGCTTGCATATGGAGCACTTCTCATTTTAGTTGCAGATCCAAAAGGTTTCCTTATAAATCAAACGATTTTTAGACTCCAACCATCCATGCTAATTAGTTATTTGAAACAAATTTAAATAATTTTTCACTTGCAAGTTAAACCCTCACATATGCAAAGGACCCTTAGGAACATTGTCTTAAACTGATACATGGAATTCAGTAGTCCAGTGGGGCAATTACTTAGCATCTAGATCCTTAGCATCTAGCTAAGTATCAAGCATCCATTGATAATCACTCAGTTCTCCAGAGCAGTGCAGCTAATCCTTGTTTATTCTTCCAAAGCATAACTTTTCACAAAGGGAAAAAACACCATTGCTGAAGGCATGGTAGAATTCATGTAAAAAAATATCTGGATGCATTTTGGACAATTTCGACTAGGCTGTTTCTTAGTTAATTCTGACATGTTCTCCTGGGCAGCTGGAATTTTTTTAATGACTAAAGAAATGAAAAAATGGGGATACAAGTGCTGATTTAGTTGGTCATATGCGCTTAAGACAAATATAAATGGATTTGCACTCTTTATTTTTGAATTTTCAAAGAATTTTCAAATTATTCTGCTCCAGGATTTTTGTGAAGAAAACGTTTTACTGACTTCCACTTTATCCACACATGGCGAGTTCCTCATTCTTTTCTGGGGTTTAATTTGCTCACTCCTCTTACTTTTGAACTTATTTGTTAAGAGCATAGATCACATGTTCTTAAAGAAGTTGTTTTTAAAGCCTTTATAACCCTTTATATTATAATACTTCTGTACCCGCTTAATCCTCATCAGGGCCGAGGGTACCTGGATCTATTCCAGGGTCTACAGGTGACCAGGAAAGTGATGATTCCTACAAGTACAGATAGTCTTCGAGTTAAAACAGTTTCGACATACAATAGTTTATGATGCTCACTCCCATACCCACTCCCACTCGGCTTACACCATTAGTCTTGTACGTACAGAGAATGCTGGCAAGCTAGTTTGATTGAATGCAATGGAAGTATATGCAGGGGCGTTTGAGTGAGGTTTTCTTTTTTCTTTGGCTTAGTTGTGTTTTTATGGTAGGTAAGTGACGTAGGCTAGGATGTGTTTAGACTAACACCAAAATACAGGTTGCAACACCGTCGAAGGAACAGATCTGTGTCGTAACTCGAGGAGCCCCTGTCGTGTTTCAGGTGTAAAACTGGAGAGTAGGGTAAAAGCTGGGTACCTCATATCTGCAGTACTGTTCAATATTTTGTCCTTTCAGTGTCAGTTCAGTGGCAAGGGGAAAGCTGTGCCCTCTACTGTGCGGAAATATCTTTACTCAGACTGCTGTTTATTTATGATTCACATTTCTGGATTTCTGAAGAAGTAAATAAAAAACTTGTCTATCTTGAGTGTGGGTCTGCTTAGAAAGCAGTACCGCATGACAAAGAAAATCCAGTGTCAATTTCTCCTGGTTCTGTTGTGCTGGGGATCAGATGCTGCATAACTTACATGATCGACTAAATATGCCCTCAGATTTGAATTCAGTACACTGTATGTAGCATAGGACACATGGATTAGATAAAGTAGCAGACAGAAATCATTTTTTGTGATCCTGTTACTCACTACAGTGACTAATTGACCAAACAACATCACAACCCATAGACTGGCCACCCAGACACCCACGGACACACACATGCACGATATAAATGTACATACACTGGACAGCCATTATATTAAAACCACCTGTCAAGTCATAGACTCCTGAAGACATTGACATTTACAGTGTTGGTACAGTTACACTTTTTCCCTCTCAGATGACAGCGCTGCATGCTGTGCACAGCCACGAGCATAAAAGCAACAAATGTTTAAAATAAAAATAATTAATTCATCAATCAAACAGTTTACCACTGAACAGAAAAGATCTTTATAATTTTTGTCTACTGAAACAAGTAAAGTACATATTTTTTTTCCAGTATAGATTATAATACACATATAAGAATTTCTTCTTCTTCTTCTTCTTCTTCTTCTTCTTCTTCTTATATCCGTTTCATTTCCTTACTCTGGCTTAGTTAGCCATTCTTATTTTGCTTATATATCCTTATCTTTCTTATTTTTTATGTTTTCATTCATTTCTTTCTTTCATTACTAACTTTAATTTACAACTATGCTGGTGTACTGCTGCTTGAAACTCAATTTCCCGGAGAAATATTCCCAAGGGATTAAGACATTTTCATTTCATCCACCCACCCAAACAACCCAGCCACCCACCCACCAATCAACCCACCTATCCATCAACCCACCTATCCATCTGAGAGTCACTTGGAGGAAAGGCTTGGTAGGACAAACCTTGAGAAGACATGCTTTACCAAAAAACATTCACACATACTAAAATAGAAAGCAAAAGTAAAGATTATTTTCCAGTGGCTAATTATTTTCAATGAGTAAATCACTAACATGATTCACACGGTCTGTTGTGTTTGGAAATGTTCTAGGAAAAGCTGTGTAATCTCTGTAATTAGTAACACACACACACACACACACACACACACACACACACACACACACACACACACACACACACACACACACACACAAACAAACACGAATTGGGGCTCTAATGGTCAGGGTAAGTTTGTTCCACCAATTCATTGCCAGAGAAGAGTCTTGATGCAAGTGTAATGCGAGTATCCACAGGAAACTAGTCATGGGTTTGCGGTAGTGGGGCTGTGTTCAAGAATTCTCATGTATTCAGAAGCAGATGTGTTTCTGCATTCTGAATCATCTATGGTGGTCTGGGGATCTTAAGAAGAAAGCCAGCCAGGAATGGTGTAAGTGGTGAAGAATAGACCAGTTCTCCTGATGTTAGAAAGAAGGTGTCTGCAAGCTTAGGAGAGAAATGTGAGTTGTGCATGAGAGCTCTTCAAGGAGCAATTTGCCTAAACACAAACTGGACAATCAAACATTAGGGACTGTGCAATAGGCTACATAACTGTGCAAGTAACCTGTATAATAATTATCATTTATTATTCAAGGTCAAGGTTCAAGCTTCAAGGTTCCCATTGTTTGTCATCAGCAACTTAATACATGTACAAAGTTGTGATGACACAACTTTCCCCAGGGCTCCGGTGCAACATATAATGACACTGAACATAACATTCAACAGGACAAAAGGTGCATACAGGCAACACAACCCTACAAAAATGACATTTAGTAAAGAGATGGAAGTATGGAGATATACTTGGAATGGATGCAATGTAAACCTCAGTTTTGACATTGCTCGTTGTGCATGTTCTCTAAGGCAATTTGCAGCACCTAAGCAGCTTACTAAAATAAAACTGGTGTTGCACATGGTTATTATATTATTATATTGCACATGTTAGATGTAGAGAATAAGACACCATTGGAAGAAAGTGGAATTAGTTATTCTATTACGCAAGTGAATTGGAGTATTTAAGTGGGATGTAGGTGTGATGTAGTTTGGACATTGGCCTTTTATTTTTTTTTTGAGAGCTTTGATATTAATGTGAGTTCAGAGTCCTGATGGCTTGTGGTATGTAGCTGCGACAAAGACTTGTGGTGGCAGAACTAAAGCTACAGTATCGTTTGCCAGATGGGAAAAGTAAAAAGAGTCCATGTAATGCAGTGGTTCTCAAACGTTTTTGTTCATTCCCCACTTAGAAAGAAAGAGAATTTTCGTGCCCCACCAGACCTATATTGCGCCCCCGTGGTAGGATAATAAATTATTCATGCCGGTTTACAATGATTTACTTTAATGAAATAACATCAACAT
>JBBMFX010011024.1:0-12944 GCA_037832545.1 Rhabdalestes septentrionalis | reverse complement strand
CCGTGTTTGTACCTTTTCTGTTGGCCCTCGAGCCGTATTCCTTTGTGTTTGATTAATAAAAATACCAAAACGGTCCATATGCCTTTGTGGAAGTCATTGCACCGTGACACTCATAGAACCAGTGAATGCAAAAAATGCCGGTAAAGGATAAACTACATTCTTTGTAGGTTTATAACAAAATTGTGCATCAAACAAAGACTGAAATATATTATCTGTAATCACTGAAAAACGTTTTCCTTTTAACAAAAGACAAAACATGATCATTTTGTTATACATGGTGTGAACAACACAAAATTCTACCTCTGCATTTAAACACATTCACTAAGCGAGATTCCAATGTGTGATATCCTGATCAGATAAAATACAGCACCCTAGGCTTTATGTTATCTGATTAATCAACCCCCACGTTGAGACAAATGGCGTGTCTGGCGGAAATCTGGTGCGGGGAGGTCGTGGTTGCATCATCTGTGTCATGATTGAATTTTCACAGTTTGGGTCCGATATAAAAAAAAAAATCGGCCGAAACCGAAAGTGCCTTTGTTGGCCGAATATTCGGTGCACCCCTAATGAAAATGTATGTATTGCCATGAGAACTTTGATGTCTGGGCCACTTTCCCACTCTCTGGCGGGGTTATATTTCACAACAAATAATTAATATGTATATCCACATATTTAGGAATTATTGATAATTACGTTATTTAAAAACAAATTTAAAAATAAATTGAGAAACAGGTTATATTCCATTTCTATTTAAAATATGACAAAATGTAGATTATAATTTAGGATGTCATTCCATATTAGATTCTTGATCGTGCGTTGTTGTTATTCAGTCTGTTTCTATATGCCCCTTTTTATTTGAGCACTTGACACTTCAAGGCTCGGCCTTGGCTCAGACCCATCTGGAGTACAAATAAACCAAAACTTTTCACCATATGGTTCAAATTGTGTACAAAAAAACAGGTTGTTTTGAACAGTAAGTGAGTAGTTTTTCCCTCAATGAGAGCAACAAAACACACACTCACACACACACACACACACCTTTCCAGGACCGTCCTCAGATTTGCCAATGATCTTCCAACTTACACAACCAGCAACTAAACATACCCACACACACAGACACTTTACTGAAAAAAGTACAGCAGGCGCCGCCAATTCTGGTAAAAGTTAAACACGGTGTAAAGTGTTTAAAAGTGTTAAACAGCTCTTTACGTTCAGCTCCTGCTTCCCCAAACACGTCAAACCGGCTTCTCATTCTTCTTCGTCTTCTGTACTTTCCGGCAGCTTGCAAGTTTAGTGCATTAACGCGATCAATTGGACTGGGGTATAAATAAATAACTAATAACAAAAAAACATTCTTTCTAGCTGTATGTCTGCCACTGCTTTGGTTGTAGACTGTGTTCCAGGTAGACTCAATAGGTTGTTTAACATAATATAGTTTTTCATAACCCTCCATAAATATCCTCTACAGAGTAATGCCTACATGTCAGGAACACATGCTTCACGGGTCCCATCTCTCTGCAATATACACACATTCCGGTTTCCTGTTTTCCAGTTGTGAATAGGCTGCTGTTTAAACCTGTTTGTCTTAGTCTGAGTGTGGTAATCCAGGTTTCCTCTTGTGGTGTAAGTGCGCTGATTTTCTGAACTGTCACCTTTGGTTGAATATCACATAAGTGCATTCCCGTCTCCAATTTATCCCATATATCTTGCCAGAGTTAATGGTTAATCATATTTGATTATTGCCATAAATACTAGGGCTGGGTTTCATTGCCGATTTCCTGAATCAATCCGATTCCAATTCACAAGGTCGATCCAATTCGATACCGATTTATTTACAGATTTCTTTGTATTAATACTAGTTTGGCTTGGTTATAAATGGCCTTGAGTGAAGGATATCTCTATGTTGATGGACTGTTTTGCAATCTTACCTGTGGACAGTGAACTTTTCCAATAAGTGTTTATTTAAAAATTAATCTAATCCAACAGTGTGTGTATGTGTGTGGGTAGTGTTTGTGTGTAAGAGGAACAGAGAGAGGGAGTGTCACGAATGAAAAGAATTTAGGAAGAAAAGAATTTCCAGGGCTTATTTAATTTCTTACATTTAAAACAATGATGAAGTAGTCGCCCTGTTTTGAAAATGTCTATTTGACAATGAAATGTTAACCACCAAAATGGCTGAACAACTGTAACCATAAAATTGGTTGAATAACAATTTTTAAAAAATGGTTAAAACTATGAACACTAGCTCAGCAGCCACGGCAAATACAGTCTAGGAAATTCTGCTTGACTGATAAGACTCTCTTACTCTTCAGGTATTAAGAGACATTCTGTAGAAAAAGTGAAAGTGATCTACGTGAACACACCACTGCACACAGTGTGAACAGCACGAAATCCATTCTTTATGTAATAAATTAGTAAAAGCTGAATCTCTCCCCAACTGCAGCTGATTTTTTAAATGAATGTTAGATTAGGCATTTGTTTCATTTTTAGCTTCTACATCATCCGTGTGAGGGCAGTAGCACATTCAGGACCTCAGGGGTTGATGTCTGTCTTGGGGATCAAACCCACACTCTCTGACCACAGGGCGAGTGCTCTAGCCACTGAGCCACCACCCGCACAGCTGGTCTGTAAGAGTGGGGTGAGTGTTTTATAGCTTTTCTTGCGCAGTCACGAGCAGTAGCAGCAACAGAAAAAGAATCGATATCGTATTTTTGGAACGAGAATCGATATTGATCGGTGAATCGATTCTTTGAACCCAGCCCTATTAAATACTAAGTGGAACCTGAATTCTACTTAATTTTAATCAAGTGCTTCTTTTGCAGATTGGTCTACCTTCTCATTACCTTAAAACCTGGATGAGCTGCAACCCAAGTGAACTGCAAAATGACTTTTTCTTGACAATTATCTGGTGTATTTCCTTTAAAAGGTCCTGTCTGCATGTAGACTTGCCAGTTTGGATGTTAGTTAGGGAGGACATAGAGTCTGATGGTTTAACTAGTTCTACCCACTGTAGTGCCGTTATAGTGGCCAACATTTCTGCACAGAAGATTGAGAGGTGGTCCGATGTTCCTCTTTTTATTTTGACATTGTATTTTGTGATACCACTGTTTTACTTGCAGATTCTTTGGAGGCAAGCAACTGTGAACATTTGTACTGCATCATCCTTGATTTCTAAGTACTGCTGTACACTCTGGTAGGCTCTTGTCTTGGCTTTATTATTTGTTTCTAAATTAACAAAAGGAGAACAATAAATCCAAAGTGAAATTGTGCTTAGTTTGACAGTTTTAGTGCAGTGCAAGTTATAGAACTCATTCCCAAACCCTCTGCGTCTTTATTACTACTCCATCCAAAAGTACAGTTCCTTGTGCACTCAATATGCTAGAGGTATTAAGAAACAATTTTTAATGCAAATGAGGTTTCATAAGGCTTGGTCACTTTATGGAGCATGAAAGTTTCTGGTTCTGAAACTGCATTTATTTCAATGCAATTGAATAGAGAAGAAAGGATGAGTAGAAAGACAAGGAAAAGATGAGTGCAGGTAATCAACGACTGCATTTGTTTGTCAGGGAAGTTGGCCTGAGGTATCACATGAAGTTTGACAGGTTTCAGATGAAGCGTGTCTGAGCAGAACTATGTGAAAATTGAGCCCTATTCATTCCCTATGGCAGTTGGGAATGAGAATAACGTTGCATACTCATAGGTACAACTGAAGTAAGAATATGATTTAAAGTTTGCTCCTGGATAAATTTGGACACAAGAACAGAGGTCCAGCCATCAAGAAATGGTCTTGAATTATCGAGCCAGTGTAGAAATGTGAAACTTTATTTCTCTTTTTGTTGCAGGGGTCCGAGAAGTGGTCAGCAGCTGGTACAATATGAGAAGTGAGGGAGACTTTATGAATTAGATCCACTCAGATCACATTTCCCTGTATAATGAATGTGTGAATGTGTGCATAACTCTAAGCCTAAAATAATTAAACAAATATACCAGGATGAGACACGATAAAGAAAATATTTGTTTATTATTATTCATTTTAACTTTGGCACAAGAACTTTGTCATTATCACACTGAATGCGGTTTCGGTGGTGGATTTTCTGTATTTTTCTGCAGGTGGATACTACTCGTTTTTCTTTCAGTGTAGCGGTAAGTGGTAGTGTGTTTTGGAAGCCCTCAAATAAGAAGGTTCTTTCACAGTGCTGCGATTGCAAGATAGCAAAAATATAACAAATGTGGTACAATTCATATCAGGACAGATGATGTGACTCAGATAAGGGAGAGGGTAACATTTCTGAGAACAATAACACACATACCTGTCTCTTACATTACTAAAATGTCACAAAATAGTTCTATTTGTGATGCCATAGAAGAACCATTGTTCTTTGGTAGCAATCCTGCCTAGAATCAAGCACTGAATATCTTTTAAAAAGTTATATTTTAGTATCTATGAACAACTTATGTCAGAAGATGCAGAGTCCTACTTCTTAACATAAATAATTTTGATACACTCTGACAACTAACTATGTAAATGCTCAAACTGTGTGTCTTACTCTCATATCTCCTTCATAAAACATCTAATGTAATCTGGAAATGTTTATATTAGCTGTTAAGAACTAATCAAATCATGTATTTAAATAATCAAATCAATACTTATGTATGTATTATGGAGAAAAAAAAGTGTCCCCAAAGATTTTAATGGAACTAATGAATACAGACATAAGTTCTTCATAAATATTAAATTGTTGCATTTAATTGCACTCTTCAATGCCTGTATGAGTATCTTTGGAAATGATTCTTGTTCTAGAACTTTTGAACTGTGTGGAGGTCCCTCGGAAGGTTTTTCAAACTCTTCAAACATGGTTCTTTGAAGAAAAAAAAGGTTCTTCTATGGCACTGCTCAATGGACCAATTATGGCTTCTTCTACATGTCTTGAGGTTAGGGATCTTGGTCAGGAACCAAGTGGTAGCCTGCTGAAGGCAGAGTCAAACCCCTGATTTCTTGATCCACAGGCAAGTATCCACTAGTCTACTACCATCTCAATTGTGCACATTTTTAATGCATTATTATTTTAAATGTATTATTATTATTATTATTAATGCAGGGCAGGGGCGATATTCAAATGCGGCAGAGTCGAGCTGAGGCTTGATTCAGTATGATGTTTAGTCAAGCACGATGTACACAACCAAATCCTTCAGGCTGGGACTTGCTGAGACTTGAATAACCATGACTTACAGTACAGTGCAAATATCTGAGAAGACTACAGTAAACAGAATAAACATTAATGCAGTTTAAACTGTGTGTCACCTTCCCAAAGCCAGTATCTGTCCTTCATGAAGTGAGTTTATCCGTTGTGGTGGTGGAATTGAACAAAATATATGAGATATTTGATAAGGAACCCATATTCTGATCAAACAAAAACACACACTCACATAAATACTTTGAGGACTCTTGCACATTACTGTACATCTTTGCTGCTTTCAAAAACACAGCTTAAACATAATCGCAGAAATCCTCCATCTCAGCATAATTTACTGATACTGAGACAGGGAACATCTTGACTAAACATGCTAATGTGGTTGACTGTGAATGGAAGACAGCAGACAGCAATTAGCACTGTTTCATGTGTGTAATGTAAATGAATGGATTTGCATTTTAACTTTGTTTTGTATAAACGTTCTCCTGTAAAAGGACTGACCTTTCACACAGTGACCAGCAGAGGGCAGCGAGAGGCAACAAGAAACAGCAGCAGTGGCTTTGGTCTGAAGTAACAGAACAGTTCTCCTTGTCCAAGCTGGGGGTCAAGTTTTCTTTAGAAACTGCTCCTGAAACCCCTCATTATAAGCCCTGGATAGACGTTCCTCTTTAATGTAGGTGCGAAACCAGGCTCTCCTGCCATTAGCTACATCTGAGCCACACTCAGAAGAAGCAGTTAAAGGCCTGCAGGACACTGGTTAATGGTTCTTGCTGGAGGAAAAGTAAAACAGTGACTAGTGATCCAGTCTGAAGTCATCTAGGTAGAATCTGGAACACATATGAAAAAGTTGAAACCGGGGGAGAGAGGTGGTGTTATGTAGGAGGATGTGTGTGGGGAACTGATCTGCATCACTCTGAGGAGGTCACATCTCAAAATGACGGTATATACTCTCCACGTATCCCAGGACTCTTTGCCAGTCGGGCCCTTCAGTTTTCAGCATCTCCTCCGCTGTCTTGAAAGAAACAGATTGTTCAATGAACATTAAGACAAATATTTTCATATAAATATTAGTATTCAGAGACTAATACTACTCATTTCACAAAAGAATATGATGAACAGGCTGTATAAAATGGCCATTTCTTGTCCCAGTATCTGATTCTTTTTTAGTATTTTAACAGTAAACTTAAACTATGACAAAGAAAAAAAAAGAGGTTGAAAACGAAAAAGATGAAAAAGAAGAAGCTGAAGAGTAAGACGAAGAAGAAGAGAATATGAAAAGGAAGAATGAAGAAAAAAGAGGATGAAGATGAATAAGAAGGAAAGGGAGAACACAAAGATGATGAATAGAAGAACTAAAAGAAAAACTAAAGACACATTTGACGAAGAGGAAACAGAAGAAAAAAGAAAAGGAAGATTAAGAAGAATATGAGGATGAAGATGAGGTAACAGAAAAAAGAAAACAGCAGTTTGTGTTTGCAAATTGGTGTGATCACTTCTAAGCTGATCACACTGATGCTCCCTTAAAATCAGAGCTTCATCTCACCAGACACTGATTCGCTGACCTTGATACTTCATACTGGGATAAGCTGAGGTGGGTTAGGAACTGTAATGTCTACTGTGGTGAAATATTACTGGGTTTCACAGGAACTCACCAGTGAAACAGGGATTCCTACACTCTCTCCTGTCTGGAAAGCCAGTAAAAGGTTTTCTTTCTGGGGACAAAAACAATACAACTCTCCGTACTATCATCACCATTATCATGATCACCATCATCAATAACACTAGGACTCATCGTCAGTGTCATAACTGTTTACTACACTTACATGACAATAATTTATTTTGTTGTATCTTTATCATATGAGTGTGTGGTACCTTGTTCTCTGGACTGAGTGTGTTGTATGGTATGTGTGAGGGGAGGTAGGTGTGGAAAACTGCACAGAAGGCCAAACCATCGACCCAACTGCTGCTGAAGTTAGTTATCTCTATGTTCTGAAACAGAGAGTGACAGACAGAGAGAGACAGAAAGAGTCAGACAGACAGACAGAACAAAAAGCAACAATTACTGAGGGTTTAATGAGGACAGACCTCTCACCGCTGCTTATAATACTGAATTCAGAAACAAACTGAAATGAATTGAAACTAAGGTGAACTGAAATGAATGTAAATGACCTAAACTGAACTGTTTAGCTAGGGCAGATATGATATTGAAGGAGAGTTGGTTGAACAACATATTGATTAAACACCATTTCATCAGAGTTATTTGAAACTCTCTTCACCACTAGCTGAGCAGTTCCTGCAGATCTAAGCATACGACCAGGATTAAAAACATCAAACATTTCAGAGATGGATTTAGGGACCCAAACATTGAGCTGGGAACCAGTGCAAAGTGAAATGAAGTTAAGATAAGGAAGAACTTCATTAATCCAAAGGTAAATTCTGTCCTAAACATGCTCAATGCAATAAGATGAATAAAGATAATAATATGTTTTTATTAGAACAGAAATTTACAGAATTTTACTGAAAAAAGATTAATTAAACTGAACCGATTTAGACTAAACTAAAATAAAACCGAACAGAATTTAACTAATCAAGTTCAGTTAGTTGAGATATATTTTCAGTCCCCATCATCTTCCTCCCATCGCCCTCTTTCTGGTAATGTAGCTTTGTACCCGGTATCCAATGGTCCGGTTTTGGCACCAGCGAAGTAATGAGTTCCGTTTGGAGCCGCCGTGACGCCGCAGCAACTTGCTGAAGTCCTCCAGATGGCTGGGCACATGAGGACAGACAGAAAAGCAGTACGTTACTGCAGGACTGTATAAGTAATGTATGTGCAGAGACACTTTTGTGCCATCACAACCCGATCAGTTCAATTCAGTCTGTTCAGATTAGATAAGCCTCTCAATTGAACTGATCATTTAAATCATGTACCTCCTGACTTTAACTGTAAACTAATTTTATCTCACATGTTATCAGTAGTCCCTTCTGAAAGGGCTGAGGACCACATCACTACACAAAGTAAACAACAGCTTCAGTGTATCTGGGTGGATTCAGACATGATTAAATGTGAAAGTGGAGGTTTGGTAGGAAGAGTTTTGTGAGTGTAAATGCGAGTGATGCACAGTGAGTTAGAGAGTGACGACGAGGGAGTGATAAGGGGATAAAAAGGGACAGAAAAAGAAAAGACAAAAAGAAAGAAAAACAGTTTATACTCACTTTGCCCTGCTGGCCTTGTTGGGAGGAAGATCTATAAGAGGAGAGCTTGACAAATTGGATGAATTCTCATCCTTTTTATCTGGTGAACACGCACACACACACATATACACACATACACATAGAGAGAGAGAGAGAGATAGAAATGAATGTAATGTCTTAGAAAATCCAGATTTAAAGAAACTACCACCGTGTTTGTTATGTCTACACAAACCTTTATATGAATTGATCACGTTGTCCTGTTGGTCCAAAATCTGTCTCTCTCTGGCGGGGTTGTTATTCTAGAATTAAAGACAGACATTTATGTCCAGCAGTTTTTCTGAACATTTGGGGGCCCCACCTTACTATATATATAGTACACAATCAATTAAGCATGTAAATAAAGAAAATGAATGAATGACTGAAATTGTATTAAAACAGAGTAGATGCCCGAATTTGTTAACGACAACACCATGTCACCTGCAACCAAATATCACATTTTGTTAACCTCCCCACCGCCCCAGTACAAAACAAAGTTCAACATGACACACGGCCGCACATTTTAATGTTTCTGTACTTGAATGACTTCTTCCTTGATTTAATTTCTTCTGGCTCAGTAATATTCATTGGTAATCTTACATGCAGAGCAGGTTTAAGATCTAATTACAGATTTTCAATCACATTTTCTCTCCACATTTACACTGGAGACAGGGTTTACGTGTCTCAGACCACAGCACTTGATTCCAAAATGCCTCTGGTAAATAAGTGTTGGCTTGCAGACTTTAGATGTAGAATGTTGTTATGAGACCCCAGGTAAGATTATTTTCTGAAGACCTTTCCAGTGTTGGTAGATTGACCAATACTACTCAGGCGGCCAGAGCTTTAAAATCTCTATTTCAGCCAAATCATGCTGTAGATCCTTGACAGAGATGTGGGTGTTTTGCTTTGCAAACCTGAACAGACTACACATATTTTTACAGGTTTTCCTCTTTTCAACCATCTTTAACTTCCATTTCTTGATGACATTTCAGACAGTGACAATGACCCGCAGAAAGTGGTTATATAGGCTTTCAAGAGGTCAGTCTTCCATTTCAGACCCTCAGTGTCGCCTAGATGAGCCCATGGGTGTTGAGTGTAACACGCTGAGAGGTTTGAAGGACCATTTATGATGGTCTACACCTAACATGTGTCAAATAACCTGAGACCTTACCAAAAAACACACCAGTCAATTAAAATAACATTTTACCTTTTCATATTTTTTCCATTTTTCTTTCATGGAAAACTTCTCCATGTGATCTGTTTGTGTGTATATATGTGTGTGTGTGTGTGTGTTTATGTATTTTGAAGTTTGTTCCATGTGGAAGTAACATGGAAAATATGTTAATACAACTTCCACATGGAACAAACTTCAAAACACAAAATGTTATTTCCCAGCATGTCCACTGTAGAGGACAACAGAAGAGGACAACAGGACGATTTTCGTGTGAAATTGAGCTGAATTTAAAAAAATTAACCCAACAGCACCAGTCAATTTGATCAAAACAATACAATTCTGTATCACTCTTCTGTTGCAATACATACAAAACATGTATTTTAGTTCAACAGTGAATTATAAGTCCTAGAACATCTTCCGGATATTTAGGTGCGATTGTACTGGAAGTACTGGCATGTTTTCTTTTGTTTATCCAGAGGAAACTTTTGCATTTGGTGCACCTCATATATGTCGTGCCATTGCAGTCCTTTTTCCTAGTATGCAAACCCATCACATGTCACATCACTGGAAAGCCCAGGGCTTGATGTGGTAACTTCAAATACTTAAGGAAGATACAGGTGTACCAAATGTCCATTACAAAGGACATTATGAAATATATATAGCATTAACAGCAAAGTAGACTAGACGACTGAGACAAGTCGCAAAGTCTCAGTGTTAGTGCTTGTGTACACAATGCAATCTCTGCCTCCGATTGGCTTACATGGACATTGATTCCTTCAGAAAAATCGTGCTAACATTGGTTCGGGGAGGAGAATCTACACACAAGACTGTTGCTGTTTCTCTAAAAATGTTGGACATTACTCACACTAAACGGACGCCATTTTGACTACGTAGCAGAAGGGGAGGGACTTCCTCGTTTTCAAAGTTGAATAATGGCGGCCAACATTGAAATGCCAGTGCAAGCCCAAGCAGAGGCAACTGCTTCTTATAAATGTAAGTAATGTTAATAAAATTATTTTACTAATGTATAATGCAGTGTGCTTCCTGACACTCTCACACGGTCCATAAAAAGATGAGAGACATGGCAGCAGAGGTGAAAGACACACATCACGCTGTGGCTTAAAATGTTCCCTCTTTCTATTGTACACTTAAATTTACCAGAAAAGTTATCGGCCTTGTTTTGTTTTGTTTAATTTTCATGTTGACTGTTAATGTTACAGAGAAATGTAATAAAATATTGGTGTGTATATATTAGGGGTGTCGTATATATTGGGAAGTATATATTAGGGGTGTCACATCTTTCAACATTTTGGACACATATTCGCATTCAATGTTTTTTCTAGGTTTTATTTTCTACAATGTAGATTAATATTGAAAACAAACTAAAATGATGAAGCAACACATGGAATTATGCAGTAAACATAAAAAGTTTTGATAGGTAATGAATATGTTTTGTAAAATGTATTAATGGACTGTTAATGGAAACATCACAGCTTAATCAAACACATTAAGAAGATGAGAAATTCCACTAATGACCTCTTGACGAAGTACACCTGTTAAATAGATACCATTCCAGGTCGAATCCTCATGAATCTGTTTGAAAAAATGCCAAGAGTGTGCTAAGCGCTCATCAGAGCAATTGGTGATCTTTTCAATATTCATCCACAATGTAGCCAACAATAAAAACAAAGGTGAGAATGTGTGTCAAAACTTTGGACAGGTAGTGTGTGTGTGTGTGTGTGTGTGTGTGTGTGTGTGTGTGTGAGTGAGAGAGAGAGAGATTCTTCAAGAAAAATTGACATTAGTACCTTAATAGTAGATCTCTTGGTGAATGCTATAGACGTCTGGGATATACCATTGACTACACTGGAGGGAGAGTTGGAGGGAAGTCTGGATAGGCTTCTGCAAAATGAGAGAATGCATCATGAAATTAGTGTGGGTGACCGTGTTAACACAAGATGTTCCAGTAAAAATGTGCCCTTTAAGACCATGATAAGAAGACAAAGAAGCATTCAGAATCACTAAACAACATTCCCCATGCTGCTGGGTATGTGGGTGCTAATGCGATTCTGGAAAGATTACTCATCGCCAATGTGAAATGATTGGCTTCTGGTCAAGCCTGAATGAACTGCCTGGGGTTTGACACTGGATTAAAGGCCCTGCATCACAGTAAAAAAAAAATTCTCTTTTTTTTTTCATTGAAATAAACAGTTTGACATACAAACCTCAAATGCTTAAAGACAATGAATAGAATCTAATCTGCAAAAAAAGCCTAAATATGCTCTAAATGCTGAATGATCATTTTAATCCTAAGGAAGGTTGAAAGGGGATCAGATAAAAAAGAATTGTGAATATAAACCACACAAATGTTTTCAAATGCATAACAAATATATAATATAGGCCCTTTAACTATTCGTAAGGAACTTCCCGATGATGGACTGGGTGCAGAAGGACCTGCTAGTATGCACCTTGACCTTTCTGTAGTGTCCTTCTCTTTCTCTCCTTTCTCTTTCTCTCCTCTTCCTCTCTCTTCCTTCCATCTCTCTCCCATTTCAGTGCTCCTCGAACACCATTGCGATGGACCCTCGTTTCTGCCTCTGGGATTGGGTGGCACCCCCTGCTGATCTGGATGTTCCCCGCTTTGGCTCAGTCTCTGTCTGCTCTGTTCCATCTCCGCCTTCAGTCGCTCTGCTTGACTTTCGGCTTCTCTCCGTCCATCCTGGGCCTCGGCCAGCCGCCTCTCCCAGTCCAGCTGGGCCTCTCTGAGTGTGCTCAGTTCCTCCTCTGCCTCCAGCCTCACCCTGTCTGCCACCACTAGCGCCACCTGCAGGTCAGACTGGAACTGCAGCCACTCACTGCGCTCGGCCTGGAAAAACACACATGAAGAAAGTCTTACAACAAATGTATTTTATAATAGGTCTATGGGCTTTACAAAACATGTTCATGAAGTTCTTTGCACAATATCACGCTCACACAAAGAGATCTCACCAGCTCTATTATTGACAGTTTCAGTTGAGCTGTTTAAGGTTTCTGTGCCTTTTATGCAAATAAGGTGTTGCTGGCCATGCCCCACCCATTCAATTCCTTTGCTAGACATTCTGGATTTCACATTAGAATTTACAATATCCAATTCACATTAGAAAAAAATCTTCCTTTCTTTCTTTCTTTCTTTCTTTCCATCCCTTCAATCTGTGATTGTGGTCCTAGCCTGTATGGTGACCAGGCTGAAGGAAGGAATGGAGAAAGAAAGAGTAAGAGATACACAAGTATTGGGACTAGTGATGCTCCGATCAGGATTTTTGCCACCGATACCAAGTACCGATTTTTTGTCTAGGTGATCGGCCGATACC
>JBBMFX010011013.1:0-12945 GCA_037832545.1 Rhabdalestes septentrionalis | reverse complement strand
CTTTTTGTGATGAGTAAAAATATGAAAAAAGTGATGAAGAAAAACATGTAAAAAGTGATGAAGAAAAACATGTAAAAAGTGATGAAGAAAAATATATAATGTTCTGGCTAATAAATGTACCTAAATAATGAACATCCTGTAAAATTATTTGTTAGCAAAGAATACTGAGTGTAATTATATGCAAAATCTCAGTGTGTGCTCTCTGTCAGTATAGTTTTTTATGGTAGTATGGTGGAGACAGCGGGATCTCTCTCTAGCATCTGTGGGATGAGCTGAAAACAGTAGTCTGATACACAGAGGCCCTACTTCCCAACTAACAGAACAGAACAGATCTGCAGGTCAGAGCTGTTCAGGTGGCACAAAGGAAGTGAGGAAGGCTGTTTCTTATTTCTACTAAGTCCATTTTAGGCCTCACTGCTATTTTCTGCCAGCCATCAGGACATGCTGCAGGCAGAGAACAAAACTCATTGTCAATGATGATGAGTCATAGAAAGTGCCTTCATAGGACAATTTAACAAGTTCTTTTTTGTTAGGTTTTGTGGAGCCCTTTAAGTAAAACCCTTTAAGTTCAAATGATCAAATAAAAATGTTCTTTGCTTGCCCAATTAAATGCATCATGTTGTGGTTTCAAAAACCAAAAGTAAATACGATGATCTGCAGAATCCTAGTGACTAATTTCTGAGGAATATGATTAACCACTTCCCGTACACTCATCTGCCCTCTGTGTGAGTAAGTGAAATACTCCTAGGAGGAGGTTTAACCCTGTCAGTACCACTACATCTCACAAAGAGACTGCGTGTCACACACAAACATCTCCCTTCAAGAAAAGCCAAAGGTCAAATGAGGATAAGCAGCAATTGTAGTGTACAGTTTATAGCTGGTAAAACATGACCTCAGTGTACAGAGCTATAATATTCTTCGCATCTCTGAGTACATAAGTAGAGATCTGTCCATGTGTGGTGTAATTTTTCTCTGAAAAAACACTGTCTGGGAATAGGCAGTCTGTACATAATGCTTGTGTGTGTGTTTTATGTTCATGTGTGTTATCTACAGCCACAGCAGTTCTATATGAAGATATGAATTAGTATAAATGATGACCAACTTATCGCTGAGCTGTTTAGTCTGGTACAAAAAAGCAATGTAAATTCTCAACAGTACATTGAAGTCTAGTGGTTAGGGAGTTGCCCCTGCAATTAGAAGGTTGTGGGTTCGAATCCCAACACTGCTAGTGTCATCATTGAGGTTCCCTTGAGCAAGGTACCTTCCCCACACTCTGCTCCCCAGAAGGCCCCTGTCGGGGGCAGCCCACTGCTTCACTTGGTGAATGGTTTAAATGCAGAGAAAGAAGTTCACATTGTTCATACTGTGTGCTCTGTTGTGCTCACACTTGACTATAAGGAACCACTTTGCAAAATTATGGATAGAACATTTATTAAATATACATTATACATAAATAAATATATATATAAATACTGAAATTAAAATTTACCATATCAGATTGAGAACTGTATATGCTCTTTGCCTTGAGCTGCATTAACTCGTCCTATAATATTTTATCTTGCATAATATCTTGCAGTTTTGCATAATTTAGAATACCTTCTAATTTGGTGCACAAAATATAAATGTGTGTATACAAATGACAACTGCTGCTGTCTCCACTTCCCGTAGGTGACACAGTGCTGTCTGTTTCACTTCCTTTCATGCTGCACTCAAACAATTACACAATCCTCTGAGATCCACCTTTCTTATATTCATCAGGCCACACTGATTTGTACCACATGGTAAGAGTAGCAGTGAAGTGCCTGCCAGTGGTCAGGCCTGAGGGCAGTGTTTGTGCGAGTTCTGAATGTGAGAAAACATTCACACAAGCAGGCTCTGAACTCACTGTTGAACTTCACAGCAAGGACACTCTGAACTGGACATAACTTACAACACCATTTTGTTTTATGACTGTATTCTTTGACCTTATTTTGTTTTGACATTATGCTCCAAATTCTAATCATAGCATGTACAATTATATTTAACTACCTGAACAACTGTCAATCAAGACTAATATGAGACATGATAGATAAACTAGATTACACTCTTCTGAAAAATTATGGTTCCGCAGAAGGTAATTTGGAGTGATGACATTTGGTTCCCAGAAGAACAATTCAATGAGTTTGAAAGGAACATCCCGAAGTTGAAAGTACCACCACAGACATACGGGTTCTCCAACAATTAATGGCCATTTAGGACCCTTTGGTGCACATGAAGCAAACAAGTTGCTTGTGCTGATTGTAAGACTGAGCAGTTCTCATGGGAAGTGTGGAAAATATTTCTATGAGTGATCCACAATAATGGCATCTCAGACTATTCAGGTATTCATTTCTGGTCCTGGAAGGAAAAGGTCAACACAGTTTGGTGAGTTCCCTGCTAAAACACATCTGAATTAATGTACCAGGTAACTGTCAGTTTGGGTGGCTTTGTGTCAGCACAGAAGTTATCAAAATATGCCGTCTCTCAGAAGAAGTGATGGACCTTGTGAATTAAAGACTCGGGCAGAAACTCCTGAAAAGTGCCACAATGGCAAAAGGTTCAAAGCCAGTCATCTTCCCCAATACCTTTTCCCACTTCCTATGACAGCTCATGGTTGGCATGGTGTAAAGTGTCCACTTAGGGTCCCAAGTGAACACAACACAGCACACACTGTGAACAATGTGTAGGGGGGGGGGGGGGGGGGACACTTTAAAATAGACCCTTCAAAGCCATTGGATCTTTAAGGAACCATGCACTGCAATGTTCTTAAGGGACTATTAGTCCTATGGGGCATATGTATTCCTACACACATATTCCACTTTAAATAGGTTCTTCATACTCACTCAAAAATGGATCTTTAAGTTATCATCCATTGCAATGTTAAAGGGCAGTCAATCCTATTGAGATTATGTATCCCTATACACACATGCAACTTAAAAAACGTTTTTCTCTCATTTAGAAAATAGATTTTTAATAACCTGTCTAGTGCCATGTTCTTAAGGACATATCAGTTCTATGGGGCATATATATTACTACACACACAGGGCAATTTCAACAGGTTTTTTCACCATTGATGGCAATGTTCTGAAGGGATCATCACTCCTATGTGTTATGTGTACATCTGAATATGCAATTCCTCACACACATTAAGAAAGTGGATCTTTAAGCAAACGTCCATTACAACGTTTTATGTATCATATGTAGTCTCAAATGTCTAAAGGACCGTCTACCTAGCTGAAATGTCCAGTGAACTGTCTCGTACCTGCGTGTGAAGAATGAGAAATCTCTGCACTGCTCTGTCCATGAGTGTCTTTGCTCTCAGCACTCAACACACCCACTGGTACCACAGGTGCAAAAGATGTTGTCTCGCCATCTTCCAGCGGTGCAGAGCTGGTGTTTCCAGGTCTCAGAGTATGTGCGAAGACCAGAAGAGGGGTTCCCTCGAACAGCAGCACAGTGAGACAGGCTCGCCACAAAACCGTAATCAGGTGGCAGTCTGGGCTCATCCTCTATGTTTCATTCCACACAAGAGTAGACTAAAAAAGATCATCCAGTGCAAGCCTGATCTCTCAGGGGGTTCCAGGCAGAGCCGAAGCTTCTCAGGAGACCCGAGGACCACCAGTGCGCTGCAAGCGCGGCCAGTTGACGATTTGGTGGGTAGATGGACCGTTGAATCGTCCAGTTCCGAAGCTCTTGTTCACCTGCCGAGTCTGTGTTCCACACTGAGCTGGATCTCGGCCCACTGTCCCCGTCTCTCTTTCATAACCCGTCCGGTTACACCAGCAGCGAAGAAATCGCGTTTACTTTCTGTTTCTAAGCTCCTCACCCCTGCAGACCGCCTAGTGATCCTCAGACCGTGCTGCTCCGTGGCTCCAGCTGAAGTGAGTGTTTACATGGAGGAATCGCCTTCAGCTCGGAGCCCAGCCCAGCTAGGCGGGATTTCCTTCAGTCTGTTAACCCTTTACAGCCCAGCAAGAGGCACAACTTTAATTTTACCACAGAGGCACAACTTTATATATGATATGTATCTATGTATACATATCTCTCTCTTTAACAAAATATTGACCATTGCACCACCATAGACTATAATGACATTGCATTTATATATATATATATATATAGAATTCGATATGGAGTTAATATTCCCTTTGCGGCTCCATCATATTTCAACATTCTTGGAGGGGTTTTCACAAGAAATTTGTGCTCATTCATTCTGTAGAGCATTTATGAGGTCAGGCACTAATTTTGGACAAGAAGGCCTGGCTCACAACCTCCATTCAAGTTCATGCCAAAGGTGTTAGATGGGGTTGAGGTCAGAGTTCTGCGCTGGCCAGTTAAGTTCTTCCACACTGAACTCATCTAACCATGTCTTTATGGAGCTTGGTTTGTGCACTGGGACACAGTCATGCTGCAATCGAAAAGTCCCTCCCCCAAACTGTGTCCACAAAGTTGGAAGCATGGTGTCATGTAAATTCTAACTTCACAATTAAACCTCAAATGACCAAAATATCTCAAATATACAATCAGTATGAAAATGCTTCAAGACTTTACCCCCTATGTTCATCATAGGTATATTATGCACCCATGTACAACCCAGGGGAAATTCTATAAATTCTATTCATCTATTCCAATCTATTAAAATCAAGTAATTTCTGCACTACACGATATTAGTTTAAACACTCAGAAAGTTAACTGTAAACAGCCTCTGTTGTACTTTTTCTTTATTATTTGCATCATCGATGTGTCCACAATACATTCTTATTCCATTTCTACCACAAAGTTGGAATGAAAGTCAAATATTCTTTATGAATAAACGCATAGTAAGATACTGACATCATTCTCATACCTTGTTATTGTATCTACAGAAAGGAACACCTTCAGACTTAACACAGATATATCATATATGTGATTGGGTGAGAATCATCAGCTCAGTGAAAATGGCATGCTTGTGTATTCACAGAGATGTTCATGGAGGCCTAATTGCCTAAAGGTTAAAACAGTTTGTTTTGCTCACTGAGTATGAAATTAGCCAACATAATAAACATCTGTATCAGAGTCGCTGTCCTGAGGCTCGCTCTGGGAGTGGATGGAGCAGATGTAGCAGCCGCCTAAGTCCCTCCAGCACTGCAGACAGTAGAGTGCAGTGCAGAGTGGAGTCGAACACTGCATGGCCTGGCTCTGCCTCACACGCTCCTCACACACCCAGCACCAACAGAGAGTCCAGCCCAGTCGCTTCAGAGGAGACACTAGAGCAGATAGTACCTGAAGAAAAAAAAAGGGGAGGTCATGCTTGTTTCTGTTTATTGGTTGTGGTGACCTTGAAGTCATGCACAGAGCAACAACAGAATTATACAGAAATCATTAGTGTCCCAGATCTTTCCAGCATTTATAACAGGTTATTCTAAAAACAATGCTGACCACAACTGAAAAGTCTGTTTTCAACCTGTAGTTCTAAAGTTCTATCGAAAATGCAGATTATAACAGTCTAATCATTATCACATATGTGTTTGCTGCACGAGGAAAGGATATTTTTTCGCAGTATGAATTGGATGAAAAGTCACTGCTTTGCATACAGTTGTGTTTTCCACATTTGTTTTGTCATTTCTTATTGAAAAAGCCAGAAGGGGTGATTGAAACTTACCCATAGGTAATGTAGATCAAATGCATATCAAATTTGATATGTTAATGTGTCTTTGATCATGTAATTGTGTAATGATATTTGTATAGCAAAGCCAAAAACTCTTGGTTGAAGCATCAACAGAAACACAAAAATGGCAGACTATATTTAAGAAAAATTACTTTTATATTGCTACTTTTAAATAGTGTGGCAAAACAACGGTAACTCTAGACTAATCATCAAGAGCAAAAAATCTAAATCAGATCATGGTGTTTTTAGGGCCCAAATTCATAGAGTATAACTCCACACACACCGTGTTTGGTGGCAGTCGTCGTCTCTTCAGTCGTTTGCACTGACTGCTGACGTATAAAATGCGTCTCTGGTTCTGCAGATTGTAGAGGAAAAGAATCCGCCTCTTCTCTCTCTGTCCAGAACAAAAACACCATGGAAAGTAATACGTTCAATAATATGCAAAATAATTGGGGGGAATGAAGATACCATACAATAATATACAACTACATCTTTGTGGAAATAGCTTAAAGATCTTTAGCATTTTCATGGTTATGAACACACTTGCTAACAGCCTTCGACCCACATCACAAAACAGTTAATGTCCTACACTTTAACATATTCATTAAAATGACATTAATTACTTTTCTTATTAAAACGGCATACTTAATAGATCACTGAATGCATTACCAATTGCAGTTCCTTTGTTCCCATATGGCAAGAATTGTACCATTTAAAAGCACACAGATTTTACGTCAAACAGGCTTCATTTATGAAAAATAACTGCAAAGCGATTGTATTGATTTTCTTTGATAGTTGTGTTTAATTGCTAATTTAACAATATAGAGTTATGCTGAGAGCAGTGATACATTCGGTATGCATGAGAGTGCAGCGTGTTAAAGTGTTCAAGCCTGAAAGAGCCCCTAATCCTTACGGCCGCACGGGCCCTCAGAATAAGGTGTGTAATGCTATTACAGTAAAGCCCACTGGCTTATTACTACCACACACACACAGGACGTTTCTCCTCACTCACACTTCGTTTTCTGTTAAGCCAACTGAACTCAGTGAAACCAGCTTCCAGGTTTCAAAGAGCTGTGAATGATTCTCACTGCCAAGTCCTGTTCTCATTATGTAAGTTTTGCATCACTCTCTGCAAGTTTGCTCACACATCCACTACACTGCAACACGGCCCCTTTTCAGCGGCCTTGCTGTTTAATTGGGAGAAATTAAGATTATTCATCCAAACCGAATGTGAGCTGTTGTTTCGTTGTTTGGAAGCTAAAATGTTATAAATAACAACACTGAGAGAAATTCTGCAGGCCTGAACATTTACTCAAAGCTTGCAACTTCTGACCTTTTATATCACTGACGTCCATCTGTGAGAAATGAATGGAACCCTACAGTTTATTTGCCTTTTCAGAAATGACAGAAAGTAATATGAGGGAAAATCCTTTTGTGCTGTTTGTTTTGATTTTGCGGGATATGGGGGACCTTAACCGTTTGTTCAAACCTTCCTGTGCCAAAAGCACAACAGCAAAACAACAGGCTGTGCAATAATAAATATTCTCCTGATGGAAATCCTGACTTAAACATGCACTAACTGGGAGAGAGGCCAGCAGCTATAAACACACAGAATGTTGAACAGTACCTGATTTTATGGTCTTTCTTCAGGGTTATATATAAGCTGCTTGCTGCTAATTAGTTGCTGTTTCATGTTTTAGTTGCTATAACAGATCTTTTGGATTACTCCAGTGCTGTAAGAGCCGTGCACTGCACATTTCTTATTTCCTTGCCATGAAACAGCCGATTCAGCTAAATTCAAAGACCTTATGAACTAAATTATGCATGTTTGTGCTGAGGAATAAGTTCAGATGTAAGCTGCATTGGGACCATAACTCAAACCAAAAGCGGTAGCCTTAAAGGGTAAAGTCATTTTTGTATTCATAACTTTATTTTTCACAACCATGGGCTTCCTCATTTGAGACATTAACCTTCGAAAAAAACAAGGACATTTTTTGTTTAGGACATTTTTTGTAAGTCTACTAGAAATTAGTAGACTTACAAAAAGACTTACAAAAATTTCCCTAAACAAAACAGCTTTCAGAACATAATACAACAAAACCAATTTAAACAGATACAGAAATCAGTCATCTTATGTTACTTGGACACATGGCAGGACGTTTTTTCAAGGAAATGTCCAAGTCTTCAACACTAGCCATGTAACACCCACATTCACTAACCGAATTTAGACTGATCAGCAAAAGTTACACAGAACATTTTCTGATTGATCTACAGTGATGGAACATTCAAAAAAAGTCACTATATTTATGCTCAGGCAACTTGAGGGAATGTGAGGACCAAAGGCTCTAAATGTAAATATAAACTTTCAGATATGGTCATTACTGGGTTCAGTCGAAAGTTCTGCTGCTGAGTATTGGGTGTGAGAAGGGAGGTGGTAGCGCGTTAAGGGATTACAGACTGGCATTAGCTATGAGCATGTTCTGTTTGTAATTCAATACAAGATTAAGTACTATGAATCTCATGTTACATCTGTTTGGTTATGTAATACTAAACGTGATTAGCATGTAGAGATTGCACATGCAGCACTGTGAGTCATCCAAGCTGCTCCATTGAGGCGACGGATAAGAAGTTCCTAATGAATGACCAGCACGCTCAATGATAAACAACCCCAGACGCCACTCTTTCACGTTTTACGGCACTATACAGTGAACCACGAGATGTATAACGTTGAAATTAATCTGTTATGGCAGAATGTATTGAAATTCTCCATCATTCTTCTTTAGTATCTGTAGAGGTGTGTTGTGCTACCTTGGGGAAATAGAAGGCAGCGATAACCCTCCGCAGACGATTAGTGTAAACCTGCAGGTAGCACATGAGGCCCATCAGGAACAGAGGGAGGATACTCCATAGGTAGTCAGCCTGGCTCAGAGCACGGGGCTGTGGGAGACACTCTATTTGACACAAACACACACAAACACACACACACACACACACACACACACACACACAAACACACACACACACACACACACACACATATACAAACATATATGTGTGTGTTTGTGTGCAGGTCATACATATGACCCCATGAATCAACATCTTCAAAAGAGTTTAATTCCCTGATGCTTAACTAAAACAATCTATTTAAGTTTTTTATACTTATACAATATAATAAGACTATTATTATTGCTGTTGACCTGCTCACACACAAACACAGATGCCTACATACACTCAGGAAAGTGAAGGCCAGGGAAAAACAAACAATCGAACAAATCAGAACAATCGAACAAAACAGAGATAACAGTACTCTCTAAATAGTCACCCTACCTTAAAACATCCTATGTCTATGATGACCAGCATATAAGCAAGCCATCTGAAACCATTAAGATGTTTTACCTGCTTCCTTTGTTTGTTACCAAAACATCATACTATAATGAACCGATATGGTAGAATGCAAAAGGTCATCGGAATGAGAACTACAGTTTGGGAGGCCTGCCATGGCCTTGTCCTGCTTAAAAATAGCCTTCTCAATATCCACTGTGCGCTGCCATGTGCTGCTGGGCCTACCGGCACCAGACCTGGTTGGACAGAGTCCAAACTGAGCTCTCTACAGCTTTAAATGCCCCATCCAGCAGCCTTGATCAGCTTAAGCATCCAGCCAGACCAAACACGTCATCAACAGAGACATCTTCAGCAGCAAGAACATATTCATCTTATCTTCATACGCTTACTGTCTTTAAAGATCACTGGCCTAAAGACATCATCACATGTTTTGAGAGACAGATCTAATTTGAGAATGAATACTTAACAACCCTCTAGTTTTGAGAATCACCTGATTTTCATATTTAATCAAAATTCATTTCAGAGAGCCTTGTCAAACACAAGGCTTTACACTGTAGTATTTTTATGAAACAGCATATAAAAAGCGTGAAAAAAGGTTTAAAGACCTTCACATAACATTTACCAGGTTTAATGTTCTTTCAGGAAAAAAAGCTTTATGGAAATTCTTTAAATTTGATATAGGTTCACATTAACATCAATTGAAAGGTCCTTTAGAGAACCAAAAATGGTCCTTCTAGGGCATGGCACTGAAGTGTAGGCCATGTCGTGAATGAACTCTAACCAGATTACATTCCACTTTTGACCTCTAACAGCCCAAGCCAAACAGTTTGTTAACTAAATCCAGCTCAGGAGAGTCATTTCCAGAGTGCTGAAGACCGTGTGCCAAAGCTTCAACTATAAAAGTGGCGAGACCTTGAACGCTCCTAGTATCTGTAATTAGCAGGACGGATTCTATGAACCTGGGTGTCTGGCTTAGAGACAGGAATCAGCAGGTAGGTCACCTACCCTGGTTACTGGAGTGCATTTCCAGCTTGGAAGAGGTGTTGAAAGCACCGATAGTTTTCCGCAGGAGTTTAGCTAACATGGAGTCTCCATCGATGTCAATGTCAATGTGGTGACTACCTATAAAAACAAGCAAAAAAATGGTTTTGTTTTTTCCCCAGAGAAGTTTACAATGACTTGTCACTTTCATATCCATATATTTCTTATAAAATCTTGCATTTTTGTATTTTTTACCCATTTACAAAAATACAGCTGGCTTTTACAGTGCATTATCATGCTTAATGGAGCAATAAAAATGTATTACTGAGTTATCCAATTTTGTACATTGAAATTGGTTTATGATTGATTTGTTTACCATTTCATGAATAAAGTAAAATAAAAACATAAAAACATTTTTTTTGAAAAAAACAAAAACAAAATGTACATCCTACATTTCCGTATGAACAAGGTATTCTCACTTGTAAGGGAATACTCTGTAAAGGTGTGTCTGCGGATGATGTCGAAGATGTGGTAAAGAACAGCATCAGTGGCCAGAAGAACACACACAAACAGAGCCAGAGAAACGACCTGCACCAGGCCTGCTATCTATTTAACAGAGATTGCATTAAAAGGCACATACCATCTCCAAACACCTGTATGGTGGAGTAACAGCACCATGTTATACTTCTAAATGCAATGATTTAATATTTTCAATGATTTAATATGAAACTCAAAACCGCACCACAAGCTGGAGCTCGCTGGGATAGATCTTCAAGTTCCAAGGCTCTATGAAACTCTTCTTTTCTGCTTTCTTCAAGGGCAGCAGATACCTTTTACCCTGAAAAATTCATTCAAAGTCTGCTTGAAGAACAAGACCAAGAGTATCTATGTTTGGGCAAAACAGTTCCAGTCTTACCGCTCTCTTTCTCCGTTCATCAATCTGTCTGAAGTAAGTTGTAACATAGATATTGTCAAAGCGAATATCTCTGGTGTACTGTCGTACATATCCAAAAGCCCTTAAAAAAAAAAAAGTTTATTGACTCCAAAAATGCACCAGAAACTAGCACATGAACTGCTACTGAAAGTTGTGAGTACAATGCAGTAGCCAGGTGGTATATCTGGGAAAACACATGTGCTTACGAGGTGAAAACAGTGATGAATGTGAAGGAGAGGATGATCTGCACAGCTTTTGCTATCTGCTCAACAATGTCACGCTTCTCCCGAAATGACCTGACCAGCTCCTTCCGAAAATCTTCCTGTAGAGTTGTCACTCCATGCACAGACTGCTGACCCAGTTTCTGCAGATGGCACAGGACTAGATATACACACTTATAGTCTGATAGAACAGTAGAGGTGCTCCCAGTATGTATTTAACCCTCTGATCAACAACAACAGCCACTAACACAATGCACTTTACAGTACATACTCTATTCTCGTACATTTTCACACTTCAGATATTGTTTACACTTATTTACACAAGATTTATTCAAAGATTTATTTTCTCTATACTTTTAATACTTAGTTCTAGCCTTTAATTTTCTCCTTAATTTATTGTAGCTATGTTGCACAGACTTACAAACCTTTAAGGGATACATTTCACTACATGTTGTACTTATATAGCTTTGTATGTGATAAACAATCAATCATGAATTTGGCCCAATGAATATGGTGAAGGTACATATTGGCAATTTTTTCAGCTCTGGTACATATATATAATCAAGCAAAACACAATCAAAGTGCACTGAGCACCTGAATATCAGTGATGTGCCGGGAGATATTACATTAAGTTTAACCTCATCAGCTATCTGGATTGATGTTTCAACCATGCAACTTCAAACATGCTGACCAAATAACTGAAGACTGGCATCTAAAAGAGAGGAAGGAGCTTTCACAGCTTAGCCAATGTCCTGACTTGAATCCCACTGAAAAAGTATGGAGGATTTGAAGGATTTTAAAAGTATATGTCCAGCAAGATAATTAAGATGCATTAAGATGTCTGGAAGCTGTACTTGCTTTGGAACAAAGCACTGAATAGTTAGTAATATTTAGATCTGAATAGATACTCATATTTAAGTATAAAGTCAAATGGGAAAATAAAGCCATCATGGGTGTAAATGTGAAGAGAACATATGCACTGGAAATTTATTCATTAACAAAAACACATGTGCCTGGATACCTGTCTGGCCTCTGTGTATACAGTACCTTAAACACAATGTTGGTGGTGAAATTCTCCCCGAGTTTATTGATATAGAGATTAAGCTTATCAAATGTCTGGCCAAAGTTTCCCTCCACTGGGATCTCGTCCTTGCACCATGGAGTCATCACTGTGATAAATATAACACTTAATTAGCACAAACAAGTACTATCATGTAAAACCCAATAAGTGTGATTATTTGAGTGGTTTGGAGAAACTGACTGCCTTGATGGGGAGTTTTGTCACTAAATCAGGTCAAAGCTACTCTATTGGGTTGAAGCAATACAGAAAAACCTGTTGCCATAAAATTATCGAGACAACATTCAATAGACAGAATAACTGCTGTAACTACTTACATCTCATGATGTTACAAAGGAATGTAAACTTCATAGGCACACAGAGGAAGTGGTTGATGACTGGGGATTTAACTGTGTCCATGCACTCCTGCCACTTAGCGCTGAACCAATCCTGACAGCGTTCAATGCCCTGATTCACTATGTCTATACACAACATCATACATATTATAAGGCACAGTCAATATGCATGTGATGATGTGATGGTCTCATAAACCTTCCAAAGAAATTAACATTTTACATTATGTGGGGATTCCTTTAACCTGATAAAAGTTCTTTAGGCCCAAAGGTGGGCCTAAGGTGCCAAAAGTGGTTCTTTTATGGCATTGTTCCTGTGACGACCGCCCCATCCTCGGTCCGGGTTTTCCGCTCCCAGTCTCCAGAATATTAGTTTGTCCCTTTTCTTTTGT
>JBBMFX010010995.1:0-12945 GCA_037832545.1 Rhabdalestes septentrionalis | reverse complement strand
GAGTTTACCATGTCCACTGTTTGATTCTGTCACTCACTAAAAACCTTTTAAAGTAAAAAAAAAAACATTTGCGCTTTTGGGCTAATTTTCTTCTGCGATTAATCAAGATTAATTAATTACAAAGCCTTTCATTAATTTTAATCGAGTCCCATGCCTATATATATAAGTATCTTGCACATATATATATACAGATATATACATATACACAGCCCACGTCACTCGTGCTCTTTAACAAATCAGATGTGACCTCACCATTTCAACCAATCATAACCTGATAGGAGCACAGCCTAAATCCTGTTTACATGAAACAAACCTGCTCCCGAGCAAGATTGAGATTACGGACATGTTGCTATTACAGCAAGTCCGAGATGTGCGTCGAAGAACGAAACAATCCAAGATCAGGACAAATCCACAACAATCAAATCCAGCTAACAGAGTTAGCGACGTACGAAAAATACTCCCCTGATATATTATATCTTGTTTATTGTGGGGAAGAAGTGCACATGTAAAAAGCATTTATGAAAGCACAATTAGATAAGCAAGTCTGCTCAAATGGCCATTTCAAAGAGTTTCATCTGATAAGCTGCTCTTTCAGAACAGTTCACGCATTTGTCATGACTGTATGAATCACTTGCTGCCATGTGGTCAGCACTGGTGCAGCAGGGGATCACGGTGACCCCTTGCTCCATGTATAGTCTTACCCCTGTGGAACAATGGCAGGAGGGACAGTAAGTGAGGACGGAAAGGCAGGAGGCGGTGGGTTGGACATATGACACCCTGCTGAAAGCTTCAACCACCAGCTAAAATTATCTCACTAAGAGAGAGAACAGAGGAGAGTCTGGTTACGGGCCTGCTGGTAAAGTGATACAGGGCCACAGCAACACAGACACACACACCTTCAGCATCTGAGCTAAAAATAGCAGCATGGGGGTTGACAGGCACGCTGGAAAAATGCCATTGTGACGACAATGAATCAATATGAGAGTCCATGGACACTGAGAGACACACACACACACACACACACACACACACACACACACACACACACACAGAAATGAACTAAATCATGTCATACATCAAAAACATCTTGTTTGGGCTAAAAGACAATTCAGTTTATTATTAAATTTCATAAATCTGCAAATACAAGGTAGATCAGAGACGCAGGTTGTTACAAAGCATTCACAAATCCAGTGCATCTTAAAATCAACAAAACGCAACAAATTATAAAGCAACATAATGCAACAAATTATGATAGAAATGTTTTTGTTGCTGTGTAATTAAACCTGTAGCCTCTCCTTAGTAAAAAGCATAGTAAAAATGCTTATGGTGATGCAGGTTTGTTGTGACACTAGTCATTACTGATTCATGCAATTTATACACTACTCTGGGACAAAAAAAACATTACATTTCAAGCCATTTTAAATTTAGATAACATGATAAACGTGCTCAACAGTATTGTCCCAATTCTGTGGTATTTTAAAAAAATTCAGTGTTATTTCAAAATACAGAGCATACTTCATATGAGGCCTATTAAAGAATGAATCCAGTAGAACCACTATATTCAGGTTGATGTTAATATTACATCAATGCTTTTTTACACTTCTGGGACGCACAACGTAAAAGAGGGCAGACCCTGACTGGCTGAAAATCAGTGGGAATAATCTTTGACAACAAACCAATGGTCAATGTCAATCATACAAGTTCCAGCCCTGTTACAAGTGATCCTATTAATGCACAGATGTCAAAACAAAAATGTCTGAACTGAACATGACCCTCAACCATATTGCCATCAATATTTAATAACGAAACCTGTCTCAGAGTCGACCCCCACACCCCCACACCCCCACACACAAGCTATAGGAGGGCTGAGGGCACCAGGTACACAAACACACCCCATCTGGATTTGGGTGTTCATGTGCTCCTGTGAAAGGTCTGGATTTCACTAAACTGATTAAAGTCAGTGAGTGATATGATGATGAGCAGTGGACATGTGTATGTGTGTGTGTGTCTATTGGGGGGAGGCGGTTTTGACTAGGACAGCACAATAAGGATAAAATACTCCCATTTTGATTATCTGGGTATATATTGACATTAATTTACAGGATATTGAAAAATATTTGAACAAAAATAATGTATGTTTGCATTACACAAATACATTCATTCTTTAGAACAGAGCAAGATCATCTATTGAGATTAACTAGGCACCTGCCTAGAGAAGCACTTATACAAGGGTGAAATATGACAAACGTGAGTGCAGAGTACCATTTTACAATGAGTGTACCGACTGGATAAATAATACGTCATTGCTCAGAGTGCCCTTGTCTCCATTCCTACTCTAGGCTTAAACCCACCATTAAACTACAACTGACAAACTGTCACTCAGCAAGTGGCATGGAGGATCATGCACATAGAACTTCAGACTGTGCCACCATTTTGGGTTCAGGAACTTATTTATTGGACATCCCACTTCTCAAGAAGGATAATGTGAAGAATGCCTTAGAGGTGCGCGAAATGAAGACAAACTGAAGACACAAGTAGTGTCCAACATGGATTAGGCAGAGTTGAACAACACATTATATTTATGTACACTTCAGTGGTGCCATTGGCAATCCTGAGATTCAAACCAATGACCTCTGAATTGCAGGGGCAACTCCCTAAACACCAGGACACCAGCTGCTCAATTTATTACAAAAAATGAACACAGAACACATCTAGGAACAAGGTACTTTGTTAAATAAAAGTAAAATGAATAATGATAACGTAATTCAAATGAGGGAGGCCTCATGTTAAAAAGGCAGTGTTGACTGAATAAGCAGCCTTCTCCTGAATAAACCCAGTCTCTGAGAGAGCAGTGCATTAAACCCACAACGTGAACACACTAAAATGAAAGCCTGTGGTTGCCTAATGACTGTTTCCTAGCAATTGGATTTGCCTGCTGAGATCACATTATGTATTTATTGCTACACATCCATAATGAGGGGTCGGTGCAGATACATGGTGAGAGAATTTTCTCAGGGTTAATCTGTCTGACAATTGTGACATTTGATATTGTGCAAAAGTTGTGTGTTTCAGTTCACACCAATACTACTATACCTAATTAAACTGAGATGAATGAATACAAATAACATCACACAGTAAATGGTGATTTTATGTAAAGTATACCGATGTGTTCCTTGTGGAAGCCCAGTATAATTAGTAGAAACCTGGTTTGACTCAATTTTTAAGTTATATCAGGAGCTGCTGATTATGCGAGGAGAAATCTGGAATTGAACTTGTGTCCTCCATTCCAGCTCACAAAATAACCACAGCTTTCTTACAAACAACACATATCTGGATTGTTTCGACTCTTTTCTCGTCCATACTTGCATATTTTCTGACAATAGGTTTGCTTGAACAAAGATAGATTACGAACATACACTGAGGAAAACGGCTTTAAACAATCTGCATAAGTGAACAGACTTTTGCTCACTCTTGTCTAGTGTAATCCTGTTCCACACTAAAATACTTTTGGCAAGCCCTCTGTTTAAAAGAACAGAATTTGATGTTATGTTTTCGATTTACAGTCCTAATCTAAAATCAATCAACCGAATGCGAGGCAGAAGGGCAAATGGAAAGCAATTTTAGATGAGAGATCTGCCACATGTCATGGAGAGGATGAGAGAGGGAAAGAGGGAGAGAGAGCACAATCAGTGAGAGCTCTTTTAACGAAATTAGTTCCAGTAACATCAGAACTGACAGGGGTTTGGCTTCCTAGATGGATATTACAATGAGAATGTGTCAGAACACAACATTTATCTGCAGCCATCCGGAATTCGGTGTGCCGAGGCCCTGGCAAGATGTGTGAATGTGTGTGTGTGTGTCTAAGAAAGAGGATGAGAGAAAGAAAGAGAGAGGGCATGGGTGGGGGAGGGGGGGGGGGCTGTTAAAAGAAAAGGCAAAGCGAACACATAGAGCTATGCATTTAGTTTGGAAGCTATTGTTCTCACCCACTGTACCTTCAACCCTCCACCTCCCACCATACCTTGCAGTAATGTCACCCCTCCTGTGTTACCATGGCAACGGCATCCTCACATGATTCCAATAGTGTATTTAAGGCCATCTTGCTGTCAGCATGGTAATCTCTGTCCTCGCTCTCATTGTCTTGGGCAATTAGGGCGCGTTTTTCTGCGTGGGCTAACAACTCGTCCCGTTCTTTAAGTCGAGCACTGGCCCACGTACCGAGATATGATCTTATCCTCATGTTCCTCCCACTGCAGTAAGCACCCGGTACACGAACGGCTAACCAGCACTGTCACACCGTGGAACACCATGAGGACTGAGGCCTTACAAATGGAGGCAGGGTCAGGCAGCAGTCCTTCAGAAAAAATGTAATTAATTTTCGGCTTACGCCAAAACAGGATACACTGATCTTTTGAAATGTGTTCCTTTAGTTTTGCACCAGAGCTACATGTTGAATGTTGCCAACAAGTAATGGAATTTTGCATGTACAGTCAAAAATTATATTTAAAAATTGTTTCGATGAGCATCGAGTATTTTTTTACACATTATTATAACTAAATATAATTAAAAATAATAAATACATAATAAAATAATTTGGTAAATAATTACAGTATATCAATATGTTCCTTACCAAGGTCCAGTATTCATTTGAGTCCATCAATATGTCATTAAATTAAATCAGGGTTGGCTGATAACAGCTGGATGCCTCAAGGGGAGATCTCAGTTCAAACCTGTGTTTACCTCAACGGCTCACAAACATCTTTTGTACACACAAAACAAATCCTGATGCTGCTTTCTTGTTTGTTGCATTCATTCTAATGCGCCGACATCGTTAGAAGAAAGACACATTATCACACACTCAAATCTCAAAGACTCACTCCTGTGGACACCCTATGATACGATAAACAAAAATATTGTTTCTAAGACAACCAAAGAAATACATCTAACAAATTTAATCACACATTTCTTCAAAATATTAAGCATAATTTGCTGAAATTAATATATTGAATCATGGATGTCGTTGCCATTCAGTCAGAGGGGGACGTGTCCCCCTCACATTTCATAATTATTTGTTTTCCCCCCACAAATCTTTCACGAAAGCATCCACTCCACTTAATCGATAGAAGAGCACCACTGGAAATCCGAGCAGCCTGTCTGTGCACTGACGATTCACTTCACTTGCATGCGGTCAGTTGGAGGAAAACCCAGAGAAGATTTCAAGTGGCGTGTGTTCTTCTATCAATTAAGTGGAAAGGATTTTTTTGCAAAAGATTCAAGATTTAAGATTCAACAGGGGTTTCCAAACCACCACCCCCTAAAAGAACATGACTTTGCATGCACGCAGCAACCACGCCCCCATCCAAACCCCACCCCCAGGCACCCCCTCACATTAAAAATGCTTCCGACACCCCTGTATTGACTTAAAAGCTAAAAAATTTGCAGAAGCTTGTGCGTTCGTTCAGTTAATCCACAAGTGTTATTTTTACTTATTTATTTTTTCTGCAAGGTCCCAGAGTGTAGACAGTTCCAGAGTGTAGCACATGATGTGACTCTTCAAACAACTTAGCAGGTTAGATAATTGTCTCAAGTGGTCTGATAAAGACAAAAAATATTTTGCTACAGTCACCATAGCACTTTGAAAGGAAAAGCAAGTCTTTCAATAAAACAACCCCTTTCCTACTGTTTAGCATGGTTGTGAATGTTACACATGTGTGGCACAGGTTGCAAGATAATGTCCCACAAACAGTGAAGGAATTAACTGGACTTAAGAGTTTATGAATATGTGCATCAGTATTTCTATACTATAAGCACTCTGCAAGAAAACAGAATGGTTGCCCCGAATTTTGATCTTATGTTTGATTACATTCTAATACATTAAATTCAGCATATAAATAATAATTTACAGAAATGTTATAAATTTGCACCATGTGAAGAACTAAAAAGCAAAATGCACAATTTGACCATGAGTTCCCAAAATGCGTTTTTTTACATAACAGTATGTCAGTTTCATACTGTTGTCAGCATAGGCAAAACAACTCCAGTGTGAATCTAAAGGAGACATCTTTGAACAGCAAACATGTCTTGGCAGACAAGCAGAAAATGAACTGACTTTTTTGCCTTTGTGTCACTACAGCAGGTAGAGCGGACAATCCACGCCAGCCCGTTCGAGTGACTCACCTGTAGGCCAGCAGTCTGCTATACCAAGTGCCTTTACGCCTCCTTTCTCTCCCTCCCATGCTGGGCTGCTCTCCTCTTGGAGGCCGGGCTCTGGCCATCTTCCCATTCTTGCTGTGCGTCATACATGCTATCTCTCCACTCCTAACCGCCGCAGCACCTCCACTCCCTGCACCTTCTTCACTTTTTCTATAGATGGATGCAACAGCCATGACCAGCATGGAGCAAAGGCCTGGCAGTATGAAAATCCTCTCTCAGCAACACTACAGAGCATTACGTCACTCTGGCAGAGAACGGTTAAAGCTTGTGTATGTTCAACAGGCACACACACGCGCGCACACACACACACACACACACACAATCCAGCAAGAGCTCAATGGACAGACAGGTAGCTGAGACCTGATGCCGGATACCCGAGAGCATTAGGGTGAGAGCAAGTGTCAGATAGGTCCTATCTCCAGAGTCTCATCAACACCACGTCACTCGATGGGCTGCAAACTGCCAGGTCAGCTCCAGTTTAACAGTGTGGCTATTTTAAGATCCATTATGCAACCCACTTGACCTTCTGCAAGACAATCTAACGGAGCCTGTTACAAACAGACATCCTATACAGAGGGTTATTAGTCAATGAATCTTGTGGCAAACCCTCTGCTTGTCCCACAGTAGCCTCAAAATCTAGTCAATACAGTATTACATGTACTCACAGAAACACTTTACATACTCATTTACAATTTGAAGTCTTGAAGGCACAGCAGCCAAAACAGGCTCATAAATTCTAATTGAAGTTCTAATTGAAACTGGTCATGTAAAAATGAATTGTGAGTGTAACCCTTAGATAAAACCACAGAAATGTCATACGTGGACCTGGGAGCACCCTGAGGGTCACTTAAATACGAATTCTCATGTGTTTGGAAGATGGATCCTCAATGCACAGCTCATTGGTCACTACAAAGTGAGCCATGATCAAGTCTTAAGGAGGGGTGATGCATACATTTACTGTGTCAATCTCTTGTTATTATAAGACAAATATGTACTGGTTCATGTACATATGAGTGCTGTTACAAACATTTAGACAACATGAACTGCAAAAACAACTTGTAAACAAACAAGCGAGGAGATGACGAAGAAGCTACTCAGCCGCTTTCATCTCTGCTATGATGACCCAGTCGATTGGATGGTGATTAGTTGTTGACTTTTGAAGGGGGTTTTGAGTGTCTGAATCACAATGCATCTCCGAGACTAGCAGAACTTCATTTACACATTAATGTAGGTCTGAACTCCCACGGATGTTATTACAGGTGTGAATGAGCCCGGGCACTCTTCAGACAGACCAAAATACATTTATCCTTAAGACAGACTGAGAAGAGCTTGCTAATTCCACTTGTTTCAGGGGATTCCTTAAGGCATAACATTCATCATGACAACAATGGAACCAGATGTATTTACGATTTTCAATTTCATTGTGTTTTTTTTTTTTACCATAGCCAAACATCTTGGTAAAATGTAAGGTGTCTGGAAGTGAGACTAGTTTCATAATGATGTGGCCTTCAGCTCAGACACCTCCTGTGTGTGACCTCATTTATAATGAAGTAACATGCAGAATTCTTGATACATATTGACACAACAAACAGAGGCTGCAAGATTTTCGAATCCAGTTTTACACTGGAAACAAACCGGTGGACATGGAAACCCTACAGTTTGCTGATGAAGCAAATAATGTTTATTGTTCTTATGTGTTATTTCAATAGTTGACTGGTACATAAATATTCAGTTTATAAGCTTTATGCAAGCATGCAATCATATCTATTGCTGGTTAAATGAGGGCCTGATTGATAGATTTTGATTGATTCCTTGATTATTTTTCTAATCAGTCCAACAGACTGTAGCACAAACTTTCTCTCCGTTTAAATGTTGCTGCATTTACTTAAAATACAACGGTCTGCTCTTTTGAATATAATATGGGTCTAAAACAGCATAAAAACCACAAAAGCCAGTGAAGAAGACCGCTCTGATTAACAGTGGAACATCTTGCTTGTTGTGAGTGTATGATGTGAAATGGGCTTCACAAACATCACTCGATGGAAATGTATGGCAATAATCACTGTTTAACAAAGAGCATGACCTGACAGGCACTCGCAAGACACCCAACCATTTCCGGCTGCCAGCAGCCTTTTATGAAATAATTGCTATTGACAGGACCAGAGGGAATTTTCCCTTCACACAGCTTGTTTCTAGTGATGTCACCACAGCAACACGCAGACAATACGAGCTTCACAAGGGCTCCGCTAGCACTGTTGTCCTGAAGTAGCTCTTCTTTCTACAGAGGCTTTGAGCTGTTCTGCTTCTGCGTTCACTACATCTCTTTTCCTTTGGAGTGCCTCTAAAGTGGGTCAGTGTGTTCGCAATGACATGGCTTGCCTGGAGCAGACCGATCAGCAGCTGCGCGAGGGCACACTCATGAAAACACACACACACACACACACACACACACACACACACACACACACACACACACTGCACCCTGTCATTACCAGGTTCTGTATCCCAGCGTTTCCCAAATGCTATCCCAGTGTTCTCTTTTAAATGTACTAGGGTAGATTTTCCTGGGATGGAGCCCAAAAGAGGACCGCCTGGGGGACCCTGAAGATTGGATTGTGAAACACTGTCCTTCAGCACATACACCACAGTCAATGTCCTTCAAAACTCCTTACTCTTTTTAGACAACCAGAGCCTTCCCGTAGAAGTCTCACTTTTATGGCTCTTGCTGTACATGACATCTCTTTAGAGACTAAAAGTTAAGACTTGGCACTGGAGGCAGAGAACGAGTGAGAGAGAGAGATGAATGTAACATCAGCATGGCAGCATCACAAACAATCCCACGAGATGCCATCCACTGAGGAGCCAGAGACGAATCTGTGATTAACACTAATTTAATCAGTGCTCTTTCATCTAATGTTAGCTACCTAGTTATACCCAGTGCTCCAGTCAAAGAAACAACATCAAACAGCAGTGCAGCACACTAAAGGAACCTATCAAAAGCATATACATGTTATTCTCTGATTACTGAACCAGAAAACTACTAGAAGGGCTGGAATCCAGCAAACATACCAGGTTGTAGATTCCAAGTCAGACAAATTTCTGTTGATCATTCTCAAAAAAGCCACTGACACATCAATATATTATTCATATATTATTCAATATTATCACTTGTTATGAGGTCATCAACATCGTAACACCTGCTTGTCTTGGGTGATGCTTGCGTCTCAGTCATCCAGTGACTCAGAAAGAGACATCTTGTATGTTGGCCTACTGAGAGGTCCAACAGATAAACAAACATGTAGAGTTTTAAATGTCAGGGACATCATGTCATTGGTAAAACTGCAACTTGTTAAAAAATACAGTGATGGTATTTCAAAGTGCTAAAACATTGTGTCCGGTCCCACCAGAAGGGTACAAAGCCCGTCAGCAGTGGGTTGGGAGCTGCACTCTCTCTATATAAAAATAAATAAATTGCACATGAAAAACAGGCCGTATTTCATTTGTAGTATGTATATAAATATATATATTGAAAATAAAAAATACTCCAAATGAAACATTCCATTTAACTCTGTTCACACTGCTATGTGCAATACTGCTGCAACAGGACTTTTTATTGCAACAGGACTGCAACAGGACAACAGGACTGCAACAGGACAACAGGACTTTTTATTGTTTATAGTGTCTTGTGTCTCACATCTGCACTTAAGGCAGGTGGTGTTTTGTGCAGTATTGTTCTTGTTCTTGTGTGTATTGTTACTGTGTATTGTTGTTTTTACATGCACTGTGATGCCGGATTTTCACCTCACTATGTGCTTGCACACAATACATAGCTGTTGATGCTAATAACAGGAACCTTGAGTCTTGCATATCATAACTATAGGATGGTGTTTCTGGCTCAGAACTCATAAGTACATCAGTCTCTGACCTCATTTACACTCTTGTGACTCAGTCAAATCAAATCTTCACAGCAATGTTCTAACATAAAATCTTCTCGTAAGACTAGGCACTATTCCTGCAACAAAGGGGGGTTGGGGAGGGGGGATATATATTAATACCCTTAAAACAGATGTGACTTTCATAATTTTGGACATGTAGTATCAAAGCAAACAAATAAATCAAGCATTTCATTACAGTTATACCAGACTTAGTTCTACACTATTGAAAATCCTCAAGGGAGAACTTCAAACCAAAGTTGTTGAAACCGTGCCTAAAAAAAGATGTCCCCAGGAGACATTTTAGTCTCTTGAGATTGTCCCTGAAGGAGTGGCAGCAGGGAAAGTGTGTGCCCCCTCCACCCTGCTGACAAAGAGAGAGCAAGCAGCAGGAACATCAGCGCTGATGTGGAGTGCATTACTGAAATCACTCTCCCACACACAGGCTGTCTGAGACAGATCTGCCGCTGACATCAGCACCGCCGCAGCTGGCACAGTCACCTTGCTAAAAGCACGCTGGATCTGCTGGCATTTACCTCCGCGCACTCTCCTGCCTATCAGCGTCGGTATATAAACTCTGCTGCGTCAGTGTTGAAGTGCAATAATAAGAGTGCAGAGCAGTTCCACGCTGAATTATGCAGAGATGCACTTGGGGAAAACAGTAGCCATACACTTGTGTGTTGCAGTGCTGCGTCACGTTTGTATTGCTGTATGTGCTTATTTGTACTTATTTAGCTTTGTTTTTTGGTCAAAAACATGTATTAACCAACTAATCCTGCCCTGGGTTAAGTCCCTTAAACAGTGAACAAACCACCCCTTAAAGAGCATATAAACATAATATGAAACACTCACATATATTCCACAGACAGCAGTAACAGATAAGGTTGTGTTCCTTAATTCAGTTTCTAAAAGGCAATAAATCCCTAATTTGTGAAATTTTAATAAAAGCACAAGCTAAAAAATTTTTTTTACTAGTTAAGTAACTAGTTGAGTTTTTAGGAACTTTTTCTTATTTCAAGAAAGCCTAACCAGAAAAATCTTCTCACTGTTTTGGCAAAGAGTTTTATTTGGCTCCAGTACCTCTTGGTTTGTATTTTTACAATGCTTTTTTGCAGTGTGGTACTACAAAGATCAAAAATGTTTCCAGATATGCAGTTATACTCTTTTCTATATTGGACAAACATATATTATAGGTAAGATTTCCATATTTATGACTATAATCAATTAATTGGTGTAAACATAGTATACAAGTATGTCCAAAAATGTAACCTCTCAGTAAAGGAAGCTGAACAATTCAACAGTGCTTAGTGAATAAAAATGTAACTCAGTCCAAAAATGTTTCTCTCTTGCTGTTATACTTGAGTGATTGGCTTCACACTGTCATAAAATGGGGGCGTATTAAATATACTCAAGGTAAATTTTAAAGGTCTAATCCATTCATTTTCACAAGAGGATCAGATCTGTCTTCAATAGAATATGCCTAGACAAGGTATATGAAGACAATACAACTTAAATACACATTAAATATAAATATAAAGGGAACTAGTATAGTACAATTATGGTCCCGGGCTACAGGTAGTGATAACATAACTTTGGACATTCTACCAGCATGCAACGTACAACGTTTTTTTCCTCAGTGGGCTCACAAACCTCTGACTGTAGCTGAGAGTCTGGCTTTACTCCTCAGTTTTAGACTCCAGATGCTTTAAACTGATAACTGGCAAATCTTGTAATAAAATATGAGCCAAATTATTTTCACACTGAATTAAGGTTCATCAGGAAAACACTGTTGATTATTTGAGAAATAACACTTCTGTCTTTCTCGCAAAAGTGACACTTTTGGCATCTATCACATTGAAATAAACTGAAAAATGTCCCATTTCAGATGTTTTGGTGAGAGCTAAGTGTCCTCACATTCCAATAATAATCAATACTATAACTTAAATTTATAAGATCTTTCTGGTGTGTCCTGTAGAGACTTAAACATCTCTAGAAGCAGTGTTTTGTCTTTAGTACTGGAATCAAAGTGAAACAAGTCTTACCCTCTCATCCTGCTGTTGGTCTGAAATCCAAAAGTCAATGCTGAAGTAAACATAAATGATATATGTCTTACACTAGACATTAAAAATTCCCTATTAAAAGGAAGTAAACCTGCAACTTGCATTAAACGTGAGTTGGCATGTCAGTTCAGGTTCAGTTCTGGCAGGTAGCCGGCTTTGACACGGTGAAACTGAGCGCTAATAAAGAATATCATTGTTTATTCAGCTACAAATTCACTTTGGCTTCTTAAGTACAGAATACAATGAGTATAGTGAGCAGTAGCGCTGGTACGAATGCCATTTTTTGAGCTTCGAATATTCAGTAAAACATTGAATACTCGAGGCTTCGGTGGGAGGGGGCTGAATGTATTCTTATCTTGTATTCGCCATCTTGGATTTAGAAATCCATATTTTCGAAGTAGAATTATAAATAAACAAACCGCTAAACACAGCTTTTCTTCTTCTGCCTCAATAGCCACATAGCCCATTTTGAATTTACCACGAGACCCAGCCGACCGGCAAGCTCCTATTAGCCAGTGTATTAGCCAGTGCTAACCGGCTAGCTAGATAGCGTCTTCACAAAAAGTCACAAAACTTGGCAAATCTCGCTCAAAACTCGCATAAACATCTCAAAACCAACTCAAATGCATTTATTCCACCACCAGTCCACTGTAAACACTGCCAGTGAAGTGCAAAATAAACCCTTTTTCTTACTTCAGTTCACCGTGTGGCTCCTGGGTGCGTCTCTCTGGGACTCAAAG
>JBBMFX010010979.1:0-12946 GCA_037832545.1 Rhabdalestes septentrionalis | reverse complement strand
GTCATATGATGACATCATCACACATCAACTTTTATTAAAATTCTCTGTAACATTAACAGTCAACATGACAATTAAACAAAAAAAGGCTTATAACTTGAATTTTCTGGTAAATTTAAGCGTACAACAGAAAGTGAGAACGGCTTTACCCGCAGTGCCACTCTGGCCTGCAGTGCTAGCGTTAGCCATGTTAGCTAGCAGATGCTGTTTCAGATGCTGTGCAGAGTGGTCGTACTGTTATTGTACTTTGAGTGTGTCTGAAATCACGCACTTACAGGAGTGCACTGGAATGTAGTGCATAGTGCACACTGAGCATTTCCTGCTGTAATGCGCACTGCTGTGGGTAAGAACTCTTACTGGGAACACTAAAATTTTGCGCTTTGGACTATTCTCCAGCCCGCCAAAATACCTGCTGGTTATACCATAGTATACATCAGTAAAATCATTTTATTAATGTTACTTATATTTATATGAACCAGTTGCCTCTGCTTGGGCTTGCTTTTCACTGTTGGTTGCCATTATTCAAACTCTGAAAACATGTCCCTCCCCTTCTGCTACGTGGTCAAAATGCCATCTTTTTCTCAAAAGATTTCTCAAACTATGGGCCGCGGACCAGCACCGGTCCATAAGAGTATTACTGCTGGTCCGCTGAACCTCAGTCCTGCACCAATCAAAATTCAGTTAGATCCAGCTCTGATGCCCGGCCCCGCCCCCTCGACTTTACAGAATGGAATTGCACTACATACACACATTTATGCTTCTACATTATAAAAGGTTAAGGCATTTGTGATAAAAATATGATAAGAAATGTTTCACTTCCAAACTTCTATTACGTGAAGGATTGCAGAGGTACGTGCAAGTCGCCTCAATGGTGCGCCCGATGATGGTGAACCAGAAACAGCCCCCACCAAACCGGAGCCTGAGCCTAAGGCCAGCACAGACAGGTGAGAAACCACTTGTTCCAGTTCTGGCACATTGTTTCCTGATGGAATGCTTAACTTGACAATGTTTAGATAGTACCACAAATAAAAAATTGACCTACTATAATGCCATCACACTTTTAAAGTATGAATAATGCAAAAAATTATGAAATGGTTTATTAAAATTAAATTAAATTCTGACATTTTTATTGACCTTTCAGCAGTCTTAAAATACCAACATCTGGATACCTGATCAGGTAAGTCAGGATTTTTAACTGGGTGTATTTTGTGCCATGTCATGAAATCGTTACAAATTATGACCTACAAAATATTTCTTTCAGAGGGGTTTTCACAAAGACAGACACCAAGCCTGCCACACCGAGCTCTACCAATGGATACATGTATGCAGGCAATTCTTCAACTCATCTAGTGTTGGTAGAAGAGAGGAAAACAATGATTTCTTTAATGTGGTCATTTATGAAAAGCTGCTTTGACATTGGAAACTCAGGCTGTAACGGAAATGTCTCTCTTATTTACCCCACTTCTTTAGTGGAACATCTGGCTTCACCAAAAGGCCTTCTGAAGGATACAAGAAAATGTAAGTGTTTATCAATTCAGAAACATTAAAAAATGTAAAAAAACATTATTGTTTGTGTTTTAGCTGCAAGCCGCATGGGTTAGCATGGTTAGCAAACATGGTTAACATGACAAAGGTTTAGAAAGGACTAACTTCCTTTTGAATAAAAAAAAGAAGTTTAAATACAGAAAAAATAGCCTGCAAAGATAGATGTATTTTTAAGTTCATCAAAATGTTTCCTTGGTTTTATGCCTGATAATTCATTTAAAGCACATAAAGTTAAATATTAAGAAATCTTAAATTCCAATAATGTCACACAGTGTAAAAGAAAGCTGGTATGTTCAAATTATGTTAAGTAATTTAAAACAAAATGCACTTTTGATTTGACTGTTCTGAAATTGGCTAAATAAATTAGCCTGCACTATGCAGGACTGCTAATCAGCCAATTTGGCCACTTTAGGCTTAGATTATATAAGTTACATAAAATGAAAAAGAAAAGTAAATGAAGCATTAGATGAAATTAGAGCAGGTTTAGAGACTATGATTTCTGTATGAAAAATCTTGGTTTTCTCTATGAGAAAAAAATAATAGATTTTTTATATTACCACCATGATAAAGAAAATATCCCAGACCTCTTCTGTTTTGTCATTTTTCTTCCAAATGTCATCAGATATTCTTTCTACTGATAAATGACTTCATAATTCTGAGAATCCATTGACAATTGTATGCAGGACAAACATATTGAGTATGAAACCTTTTTTGTTACCCAAGAGCATGATAGCAGCAGTTTTTTAAATGTCATTCATTCTTCTCATAGAGAAAACCAGCAGAGGCCCAGAGTTTCTAATCTAGGCATAATTCCCACTTCACAATGATTTGCAACAGTATTGTCAAGGTAGTACAGTCAATAATACTGTCAACCATGTGAAATGATCAAATCTGACATAACCGTAAACCCTTAGAAGTACATTTTCATTTTGCTTTGTATTTGATTTCCTTTACAGAAGCATTTAAATGAATAAATACATGTACAGAACTTAATTACACTCTGAACTACATTTAAGACTTATTTACATTCTGTATAACCAGGTGCACTTTTACCTTTTGTCATTTGATTTTGTGTCAAAAAACAAATACAAAAACATGAAGAAATGCATTTTTGCAAACCAGTAAAGAAACCAGAGAGTGTGTGGATTATTTTCTGTTCGGCTGTGTGAACTTTTGGCCTTTGCCTTTTCTTTTCAGTGCTCCTCACACTGTCCGGTCAAATGTGGAGAGCACGGCTATAGAGACAGACCCACCTATCAGCAGAGAGGAACTGGATAGAAGGTAAGAGGGTTTATTTTTTCAGCAAATGCTTCCTAAGGGCCCCTGTTGGTTCATATCAAGCCTGTGAGATTGAGGACCCTGTCCAAAGATCAGGGCCTGTATCCATGAAGGTTCTGAGAATAGGAGTGCTGATCAAGGATCTTTTCCTGACAGCAAGGTCATAGAAATGAGAGAGGAATCTCATCCTAGATCAGCACTCCTACTCTGAAAAGCTTTGTCTCATCAGTTCACCCAGTTCTCAGAAAGGCTCACACTGCCCCCCGATGAGCTTTTTTTTTTAGGAGTTTAAGAAAAGAGCCATTGTTCATAATGTTCCTCTCACTGAAATTAGGTAGGAACACTGCATCTTGATGCTTCCTTTTTTCTGTCATGCCTATGTGTGTGTGTGTGTGTGTGTGTGTGTGTGTTTGTGTGTTTAGGACAGAGACAGCAAGCAATGTCCTCAGGAGCTCTGCAGCCAAGCAACGTTCCTACGTACTCTCAGCTGCAAAGAAATATGAGTATGTTTCATTGATGTATGTGGGTAAAAATGAATTGGGATGCACTGACGCGGAGGTTCAAAAGTTGGAAAGCACACCTACTTTTAAACCTTATAATTTTGAAGTTTGATTTAGAAATTTCATGATATACTGAATTTAATTATGCCTGTTAACATTCTTATTCCTTTGTTGGATTATTACCCAGCTTCCTACCTAGTTTTAGTCTTTTTAGACATTTAGTCATTTCCACCGGCTTGTGAGATCTCCCCATGATCACATGATGATCCCAAGCTCAGTGCTCTCTTTTGCTGTGGCACATCTGGGGTTTAAAATCTCCTTCTAAAGATGAAACTTTTGCAGCTGGATTTTAAAATTGGGCATAATTTGCAAACCAATAGTTTGATGTCACATTCACTTACAATATATCCAAAGATGATCAATTTAGGTACACCTACCACTTTACAAGGTAGAGTAAGTTGTTCCACTTCCTATAAGGCACACGTTGTAGTTTACAATTACAGACTGTAGCCTATCTTTCTCTCCATTATTCATGAGCCCCTTTTACCACATTCATCAATGGTCAAGACCCCCACAGGGACACCAGTGGAAGGTATTATGCGGGTGCTGGATCATTTTCAGCACTGCAATGACAGACGCTGTAGAGAAATGTTAATGTGTGTTTGTGTAGGTGCTGCACTGAGAGGATCACATGCAGGTGCTGGAGTTTTTACACACATCAGGGTTACAGTTGGGCTGAGAATGGACCACTTACCAAAATAAGCCAACAGTGTCCTGTGGCCAGAAATGGACCACTGATGTATTTTGCACTTGTAAGGAAGACAAGGTTAGATCTAACAGATTTCACAGGAAGTCGACCCCATGATCCTCTACCCAAATAAGACCTATTCACTCGTGGTCCTGTGGGGGTCTTGACCATTGATGAGTGGGATAAAAGGGGCTAAGAAATGATGCAGGGAAACAGATGGAGTAGAGTCTGTAGTTGTAAAGTGAATTCTTCAGGGCCTATGTGCACCACTGTTCTTATTCGTTGTTGTCATTCTGTCATATATTTTTGATGGCAGTTTCCATTGATATTTGTCAAATCTTTTTAGGTCTCCATCAGAGAACCCGAACAGCTCTGACCCATCGGTCATATCTTTTGTTGCCAAAAGGTAAACAGTTTGTTTTGTTGCAAAGTTATATATGGAAGAAAGAGCATATGCTCCATCACTGAGGGCACAGTTCTCTGCCTCTCACTTTGTATGTGTGTGTGTGTGTGTGTGTTTAGGGTTGTTATCAGTGATGAGGAGGACAGTGACCCAGCTGAACCAATTTCCCTGAATTCTCCAAGCCCTCAGGCTCAGCCTGCATCTAATCCTAAAGAAAGGTACTCTTTCAGTCTTTCACTTGTTAAAGTAAAGCAGGCCTCTGTATGTTAAATGTACAAACACTGGATAAATATATCCATGATTCATTTAATCATTGTATGTATCAGTATTTAAATACTTTAGAACAACAGTAAGGGGCAGTTAATTAACAGCACACCATTATTCATGGTTATTCATGAATCATATATAATATGATCAGTTTATCAAAACTGATAAACTGACCTCAGAAAGATTCTTTTCCTTCTTTCTTGTTGCTGTATAGCTTTCTTGGTTCTTTATAATCGTGTACATCTTTGTTTATCAAATCATTATTTGAAATGGAAAGATGCACAGCATGAGCACATTAGAATTATTATATAGATTCATCTATATTGTGTTTTTATTTTTAAAATCATTGATTCCAAACCTTGGTTAGCAGTATGTATGTAATACTCGTGTGTGTGTTCACAGTGTGGAGATGAGTGTGGATATGCCCACACCTCCGCTTGCTCCAGTCAAAAAGACAGAGCCTTCTGTAACACCTGAGCCGAAACCTCGAATCAAAGCTGAACCTGCTCCGACACAAAGGTTGATTTTATTTCTTTCTCTTTACAGTAGGAACAGGTCATGTATATATTGAATAGGCTTTACCATCCACAATATTAGGTATAACTACCTTGTACTTCCATTCACTGGTCTATATATGAGGACCTTATCGGTCACTGTAAAATCATAACTGTAGCCCCTTGGTTGATGTGTACCTCCTTCATCAGCGATCAGTTCAACAGATGTTGTTTGGTTGAAGGACCGTTCTTGATACAGCAGTGACACTGAAATGGAATTGTTGTTCTAGTGTGTGTGACACATTTTTATATGCATCAGTGTTACTGCTTGATTGAGAATGGAACATTCACTCCAAAAATATCTGGCCAAGTGCGGCTCTGTGGTCAGAAACCGAACACTAGTGAAGGACTGAAGGGTGACTAATGGATGATGAGCGATAATCTTTAAATGTAGATCAGCAAAGTGGTCTTAGAAGACAGGTGTTCGCATTTAAATTAAGCATTAGCATAAAAAATGAATAATGCATTCATTTCAAAATTAGCATTATTGAATGAGTGTTTGCTTCAGTGTGCCAACCTTCTTGGATTTAATTTTCTTATACAGCAGTGATACCCTTGATTCCCTCGCTGAGACTCTGATGCCGGTGTCTTCCAACCCAGAACCCACCAGGTACTGAAAACAAGACTGGACCCATACAGAAAAATATTGATTTATACATTTTTATTAAATTGGGAAAACATTCATAAAAAATCTTAGATATTTTTCACTTTTTCAGACGCTAAATGTAGTCTCCAAAGGCGGGTTCTTTGATGTAGTGAGTCTAGAAAGCATTAGAAGTTAATTGGCTATACAGTTTTCTGTATCCACAATACACCGACCTACACAAAGCTCTTTAAGAAGTAACATAAAGAAAAGATGGAGCATAGATATATCAGAGTGGTTTAGGAAACAGTATGACTTTGGGACAACTGATCTTGGATCATATTTCTCTGTATTCATGACAGTAATTGTCACGAGAAACTAATTCTGGACCAGCACTCCTATACCTGAAGTGGTTGGGGAAAACAGACCCTGTTGTTAAAAATGCCCACAACCTTTAGCTAGGACTTGTCCTGGGCCATATCCTCAAGTCAGGGCCGTTTTAATGAAGAGCTAGATGTGGTTTGAGTTTTATTTAGAAGAGTTTGACTATAGTGTTAGCAACATTAGCCTTGTAGCTTAATTGCTCAAACAAAGAAGCAACGTTTGTGTAAATAACATTTATCTATTTCTTTAACAGTGATGTGAGAAAACATTTTCCCCAAGGTAGACTGATTTTAAAATCATCTCTACCAGTCCAGTCATCATGGACAAGGTTTTGAAATGACCATGATGATCTGAGATTCTGTATCTGTGACCATGAAGAAAGAAAGAAAAAGCATCTGATGTCATATCTTTCACAGATTTACTTCTCTGAATCACACAGACTTTCCCTGCATGTGTTTTTTTTTCCTCTCTCTCTTTTGCTCCTCCTCTGTGAGGAACTCTTTTTTGTAGAACCTCAGACTGAATAATAATTCCAAAACCAGTATGAGAGAAGATCACAAGCATGATCTCCTGGGATGCATGGAAAATATGTATCATCATATTTTTCCTCACAGATCCCTGAGATGTCACAGCCGTTCGTATCTCATTTTCTGTGCTTATCTTCCTCTTTCCCCCCAGTGTGTCGAAGCCAGTTGCTACAGTGACTCCTGCAGCTCCAGAGACAAAAAAACTCCCATCCACAGTGCTTGAACCCAAAACAGAGCCCACTCCTGAAGCAAGGTAATTCTTATTTTAGGTTATGCATGGAGATTAAAGTCACCAACATTGCCTGTTATATATGATTCATTGTTCCTGTCATTTCCACTCTCTGTATGAGCTTAGTACACTTTTACACTAGACTATTCTTCTGACAGAAGCACTTACAGTGATGGCTTAGCCAAAAAATGAGATAAAATTCAGTTTCTACTTATTTTTTTATACATAATGGTAGTGCAGGGTTCAGTCAGTGCAGTGTAAGATAATTAAAGCATACAGTTTGTTTGATGCTAATCAGTGGTTTAAGCTAATAGTTGCTTTAATCTCCTAAGAGCCATGACTGATGTCATTTCCTCTGCAGCGTCACTCAGCCAGTCACACCAGCCGCCGCATCCACAGTTCCTGATCCCAAACCCAAAGCAGAGCCCACTCCTAAACCAAGGTCTGTCACTTCTATCTTAACATACCTGTCGCAACTTGTAGCTTCACTTCTGGTGGCTAGAAACTGTTTTGCACCTGCTGACGCACAGATAAAATGGTTATGAATATGCTGCACGATGCTTGTAACAGTTTTAGTATAGTTTTAAGAGTTTTTGCAATCATTTAGGTTATCTGGATACAAAATACGATGTTGACATTGTGACTCCTTGGTTGGAACTTTACTCTATTGTGCAATATTTCACATTTGTGAATCTCATTCATTGAATTTCGGAGAAAATTTGAAAGATTCTCATGAGCTGAATAAAGTTTCATGATTTCCAAATATTAATGTACGTAAATGTATTACCACCAATTTTTTTGCAGCACTTTACCTGAAGTGTTCATGAATCTTTATGGCACCTACATAATAAAGTGTGTGAACACACCACAGCGAAGTGCGCAGTGTGAACAATGGGAAATTGTTTCTCTGCATTTATCCCATTCACCAAGTGAAGCTGCCAAGTATAAAGGACCTCCAGGAGCAATGTGTGGGGACGGTACCTTGCTCAAGGGTACCTCAGTGGTGACACTAGCAGTCTGGAATTCGAGCCCACAACCCTCTGATCTCAGAGTGAACCCTCTAAACACTAGGCCATCACCTGCCATGACAGAACAAATCTGCATAACCCTCGACAAAATCTGATTTCAAAGGACATCATCACTGATGGACCTCAGTTTTTGACATTTGATATATTTTTAATACAATTTGAAACTTCCAGTTGTACTTTAAACTTGTGATTGATTTCCTTCTCATGTAAAGTTATCATTCTGGAGGTTTCGTTCTGACAGCGACAGTATAAATATTCCTTAGGGATTGTGTCAGTTGTCTTGAACACTACCTTTCCAGTGAACATGTTTCCAGATGTTCTGTCGCTACATTCAGAGATGTTCGCTAGACTTCATTTCAAAATAGATCTTTTATTAAGATGGGTATTTTTCCTGCATTACTCTCAGCTATTCTCTAATGTTCTTTGCTGTTCCCTCTCTCCTCAGAGTCCCAGAGACTGTCACACCACAGAAAGTTCCACCCACGACACCGGAGACACAGCTCAAAGCAGAGCCCACTCCTAAACCAAGGTTCATTACATTCAATGTATTTTCATGGAGCCTATTAAATGAATATTGTTGCTTATTTCTAACATTTGATTTATTTTTGTATATATATATGGCGTTTGTTTATTTTTGTAAACAATCACTCCATTGTTAAAAAAACAATAGTTTTTTTAACAATGGAGTGATAAGAAATGGCTTAAAACGACCTACACATAAACTACATATACCTGTAAAAATAGTTTTTCTACAATAAAGACGGACTCCCACACACATATATATATATATTTATATATATGTAATATCATTATTGCAGAAGATAAAATATTTTGTGTGGGTGCTGTAAAGTGTTTTTCTTTGTATAGAGGCAGTACAGAGTTATATTATTTTTTTAAATGAGAATTTCCCATTGCACATAGGCCATGCTACGCTTTCAGTCCCTTATAATTCTCTCATTAACTCTCGTTAAATATTTTCTCATTTCTCAGTGTCTCTGTGCCAGTCTCCGCTCCACAGAAAGCCCCGACCACAACACCTGAACCCACACCTAAGCCAAGGTTTAAAGCATTGACTTTTTTTTTTTTTAATCATGGCACATTTAAAGTAAAGCTATAAATTTCACCGATAAGACTGAACTGTGTACACCCTTTCCACATAAATAAAATAGATCACATCAAGACGGTTTTATTTACCTGTGATTGACTGCCGACCTGTCCGGGGTTTTTCCCTGCCTTTTTCCCTATGAGTACTGATATGGGCTCCAGGCCCTGGTTAGGATAAGCGGCTCAGAAAATGTTTTTTTGGGAAGGAAACATTTCACTATATGGGGAATTTGGATTGCATCCAAAAGTAGATTCAACGTTTTTTCACAAGCATGAATGACCATTGTGCACTGTTACAGAAAAACTGTACAAAGTTCAGATATCTTGAATTAATTTTGTGTTCTCTCATCTTTCAAACAGTGTCACCGAGCCAATTACTCAAGTTGCTCCAGTCGCTCCAGTTGCTGCTGAAAAGAAACCCCCAGCTGCGACACCTGAAGCCAAACCAGTGGCCACTCCCAAACCAAGGTGCTTTATAATGACGTTATAATACAGTTACAAGGGGGGATACACTTGTACCAGTCTGTTTATTAGAAACATTTGTCTTTTACTGCCTCTTTATAAATTAAACTTGCTTTAAATATTCACTGAGCGTCCACAATAGATCTGTAGTAATGATATAAAATTGTAAGGGCAATGATTAATAAAGGCCCATAATAGTTTTAGCCTGTATAACACACTGATAAAATTGCAGTGTAGTAATCTATACGTTTCCTGTTGTATTCTATAACCATATTCTTATTTAATGTATGATTTCTTTAGAATCCCAGCTGACATTTTTGCAGTATAAATATAGACATTTCTTGTGAGGATATAGAAGGACACACTATAGACCATTTGTTGTTTGTTTGTGACCACTGACGAAGGGCTACAGAAGACAAATAGTGCTTCAATAGATAGCCTGCACACCAGCTGTGCACCAGCATGGAACCCATATTAGGTAGAAATGATGCTGTAAAAGTGGATGAAAAATGATTAGGCATGCAGCCTCTCTAGGGCAGTCTCTAAATATCACTGTCCAGGTAAAGTTTAGTCCCTAAAGTACAACCACTTGTATATTTGGCAGATGGTTTTATCCAGAGTGACTTTCAGTCTAATCATGTTACACATGTAGTGACTTGCCCAAGGACTCTTTTTTTCTGTAGCATAGAGTGATTGCCCCATCTAGGAATTAAACCCCACTCTTCCACATGGAAGAAAGCAACGTTAATCACCACACTACCGAACCACTAGGGAAAAAGGTCTGCAACGTTTCATAACTTATAGATCAAACAGAAAAATAACATCAAAGTCAGGAGGCAGGACAGGGTATACGCTAAAGCAACCAAAACAAATCCTGAAATTAAAGATGGTTCTGAAGATGAGGGTCCCGTTGACGGCACCCCCACAATGGCAGCATTTGTGCCTTTTTTTGGCACTGTAGGGACATTTGTCATGATAGCTCCAGTCAGTGGTCATTATTTACAGAGTTGCTCTGTGGTCAGAAATCACCTATTGACTAAGAGCTAGAGAACAAAAACTGTGCATCAACCGAAGAACACAAAAGCTCCAGAGTTGCTTGGCATAAAATCTTGGCACTTGAATGTACATTGAAGTTGAAAATGTTTTTCTTCTCGCATGAAGTTGCCATTATAAAAGACATTTCGTCTTGTTTAGCAGTTCAGAGCAAGCACAGATCAAAAACGCTTCTGATGCTTTTGCCCCAAGCCTGCAGTCCGTTTTTCTCTTTCTGCATTGCCACACTTGTATTATTATTCATAACTCAGCAATAGAATCATAATCGCTTGAGATCAAAAGTGCAATCTCTAGAGACATGTGCAGAGCCGTCTACCATCGTGGTAAACCCGGTCCCTTGAGACAGTCGTCTGCTTCTTATGTTCTCTTCTTTCGTCTCCTCCCTCAGTGTCACTGAGCCGGTCCCGGAAGCTCCAGCTGCACAGAAAGCTCCGTCCACAACCCCAACACCCAAAACAGAGCCCATTCCGAAACCCAGGTTCGTTCCATTTAGCCTGTATATCATTAGCAGCACACCAAAACTTAAAGCCTTTCATAATTAATTCACCAGTAAAATTTGAACTAAAGTACTTAACAAAATGAGGATTCTAATGATTCTAAGTTATGAGAACAGCATATTAAGACCATACCAGTGGAAATAACAGACTTAAATGTTTACTGGTTCCTTTGCCCTAATGTCCTGTGGACTATTTAAATGGTTTAGAACTAGTAAATTGTACTAGGAGTGAAAAAACTCTTCATCAAAAATCCTGTTTATTCCAGGACAATGCATAGTCTCTGCTGAGAAAAGAGACTTCATATGTCAAAAGTACACAAACACCCCTCCACACTATGAATTCAGTGCCTATTGCTGACACAGGTGTTCAGTTGCATAATCGATTCTGTAGTCTCCATAGGAAAGCACTGCCAGTAGAATAAAGCAGCCACTCATTAGCTTGAGATCACCATGCCAAGTGGCAAGCAATGGGCCCCCAGCATTAGGCTGTGCTGCAGTGGGACTTTGTTCCATCCATTACGTTTGGGTTGAGGTGGAGTATTATTAGTGATCCACAACTAATCATCCAGGTACCTAACCTTACTAATGCTCTGGCAGGTCAATGCAATCAACTCCAAAAACAACAATGTTCCAACATGTAGTGTAGAGCTTTTTTCAGAAGAGTAAATAATTACAACCTTCGGTTCAGAAGAAATGCCGGATGAGTCAGCAAACATTTGACCTTATAGAACTCAGCAGTGTTAAAGTAGAAAAACGTGAAAGCATGGAGGACCAATGAGTTGGATGTACGTACAAACAGTAGAAATAACATTCACGTCATACCTTAATTCATAACTGTTTAATTGCATAAGCGGCTGTTCATTCAACTGCAGAGTAAAAGAGCCTTTTCATGTAATGGGCTGTATGCTTTGGGTTTTGGATCTGCAGTGATTTTAATTAGAGTGGTTGCCCTTTACATGGGAACAGAAGTTTCCTGCTATCAAGGATTTTAATTTCTTGCGCTGTTCTCTCTTTCCTCAGTGTCACTGAACCCGTTCCAGCTGCTCAAGCTGCTCCAGCTGTCACATCCACAACAGAAACCAAACCCAAAAGCGAACCCGCTCCTAAACCAAGGTTTGTTACCCTACCCTTACTTTAAATGTGTGTATATGTTTATAGCACCAACAAAAATAACAGAGCGAACCACACATATAATATATATAAATATTGTTTGTTTCATCAATAATAACAAAAAACAGTACTTTTTTCTATTATTGTCTGATATATAGTATTAACAATACTGTTACTACTAATCCTATCATTAGTAATAATAAATTTATTAATTTACTTGGTGGGTATAATTGTCTGTTGATATTACAGCAGTAGGTCTGCCTTTCTTATTCTTGGTGCTGTTGTCATGTTCCTCAGTGTCACTGAACCAGTTCCAGCCCCTCCAGCTGCACCGAAAGCCCCGTCCACAGCACCAAAACCCGAGTCTAAAACAGAGCCCACTCCTAAACCACGGTTTGATATTGTTATTGTAGTTTACTGTGGATAACTGAATGTAATGAATTTTTTGATGAATTGATTGATTCATTAACTATGTATAATCTTCTAATAAGGAGAGAGAAAATGCACGGGAAAAACAACCATTAAACCTTGATTTCAATGCACAGATTATTCATACATTAAACATAAATATAATCATAAACTTTTGCAATAAGCTGAATAGCTTTTTATTCTATTCTATTTAATTATCTGTTTTTCTTCCCTTCTCTACTTTGCAAATGCAAATTAAACTACTCATGG
>JBBMFX010010960.1:0-12948 GCA_037832545.1 Rhabdalestes septentrionalis | reverse complement strand
ATGTAATTAAATCTCTGAACTGATTATTTCGAGCAAAGAAAACGACTCTGTTTGGTCATTCTGTGAATCTCTGACACATGGGCGATTAATCCCTGGCTAAATGGGCAAATTGCCCATAACACTGTATTGTAAGGAAACACAGAACAGAGGGGAAACCAGCTGCTTGCTAAGGTTCTGGATGGGCTGCCTGGGTTTAGTCAACCTGCTCGAGTCTTCGCATCAAAGCTAAAGTCGAGGAAGCAGGAAGAGCTAGATAAGCTTTGGATTGAGGCAGAGCCTGCATCTAAAAGAGAGAGAAAGACTGGTCAAAGACCCCTGCTGCTGGTGAGGGTAGGGTATGGGTGAACACACGCCTGACATTTTGCATTGATTTTAAACACACACAGGGCTTGACACAGACAACCGATCAAAATCTAGAACATAAGAAACTTAATGAGCATGAACCTTGGGAGGATAAACTACAATTGGAACATATCACATGGTACCTAGCACCCCAGCTGAGGAGCAAGGGCTCTCTAATCTGGAGCAGCTGAACTGCCTGGTTCCGGGGTCCAAGCTTTACCTGTATTGTCATATTTTAGATAGGACCAGACCTGAGTACTAGTGTAATTTTTGGCGGCCTGTCTTAAATTCAGTTTTAGTGTTATGGGGTTGCTTTGGGGAGAAGAATGTTCAGATTTTTTATTGTTTTGGATATTTTGTGTGGGAATGAAATGTGTGGTTTGGTTTGATTTTTGCTTTATTTAGTGCACATGGGTTGTTTGCCTTTGTTTTTTCTCTCCCTGAGTGAGCTAAGTGACACCCGGACTCACGAATGATAAGAGGGGAATCACGGTCTACACATATTATTGGCATAGTTGGTCCCCTTGGATAACTAAGTTCAAAGGACCTGAGGGAGGTATTAGTTATTCAGATTGGAAAGAACAAGTTCAAGGGTTTTTGTATGTGCAGGAGATGGTCCAGGAGGAGGGTCTAGATTTTAATAAGAGCCACAAAGAGAGATTGAAATATTAGACATTTGGATTCCCTGTACCAATGGGAAACCCCATTACTGGTGTTGAGGAGTCAGTTCTCTGTGTGTGGCCAGTGATCTGGAAAAACCTTTAATATGTTTGTGTTATGTTTAAAGAAGTAAACTGAGAGACGGGACCCCATTGAAGCCACCTTGGAAGAAGTATTGAAGGAACAGCTACTCCTAGGCATGGATTATGGCCCACTGGTGCAGACATTTAAGAATTTGGCACGCCATAATCCTGACGTGACCTTTGCCGGACTGCAAAATGAGGTTCGGTTGTTAGCAGAATAATACCAGCAAGAAAGGTATGACACCATTTGTGCATTAGTAAAGGATAACAATGAGCAGCCCTCTGCATCCCCCAGTATGACCTGGAGAGGCGAGTTGAAGAGAGAAATATTAGGAGAAGTGGCACAACAGATTCGTGAAATGGCTCAAGGCGTACTACAAGTATTTAGACCATTGGTCCAGCAGATGAGTCAGAGGCAGCAGGCTGGAAGAGTGCCCTTACCTGTTGGGTGTTTGACACGCGGGAGAGGCATGTCTCTGGCCTTTCTTATCAGTGGGACAAGACTGGACGACAAATTTGCCACCGTTGTGGTACACCAGGCCACCTCACACAGTATTGTAGCAACCTGACTAACAACCAGCCACCTTTAAACTCTTAAGCTCTAACGCTGAGGTCCAGGTGGTTGAGTCTCGGGAGGAGGTGAAGCAAAGGAACAATTGTGGGTGAGTGCCCAATGGTTACTCTTAGTTTGGGGGTATATAATGCCAGGGCCTTTTAGAAACGGGCTCTCAGGTTTCCTTTATGCTCCAGACATTGTTTGAGGAGATTTTCCCAGGCCATCAGCTGACAAGTGTACCCGTGTTGTGACTGAGAATAGCTTAAGGGTTAGAAATTCCATATAAAGGCTATGCCATTGTAGACGTCAAAACAGCTGGAGTGCAAATCCCCCAAAAAAGTATTGTTCTGATTTGACCTGAATGCCTCTCAGTGCCCTTACTAATTGGAAATAATATTATTGCAGAATGCCAGGATAAGCTGTTCCGACCAGATCTGACGTCGTGGAAAACCATATACTCACTGGTGCTGCTCCAATTAGAGAGAGATTCCGTCTACTGCCACCAAGGAAATTAAAATCTTGGTGATGGATATGTTAGACAGAGGGATAATTGGTGAGAGTTCCAGCACATGGGCAGCACCTGTGGTCATGGTGCGGAAGAAGGATGGAACCTGGCGGTTCTGTGTAGATAATAGGAAATTCAGTGCTATAACTCCGAAGGATGCTTACCCCTCACCCCGGGTGGAAGAAACTTTAACTACATTGACTAAGGCTGTGTGGTTCCCAACCTTAGATGTGGCGAGTGGATATTGGCAGGTATCATCCACAGAGATGATCATCAGAAGACCGCCTTTGCAACGACCCTGGGGTTATATGAATTGTGTAAAATAAAACTGTTGGGATTGTGTAATGCTCCAGCGATCTTCCAGCGTTGTCTGAGTGGGCAGGTAACTGAGTTTTTACTTGTATATTTGGATGACATTATTGTGTATTCTCCAACTTGTTAGTCCCACCTCCCACTTGTTCCAGAGGCTGCAAGCAGTATAGGTTGAAGCTGCATCCTGACAAATGTAAGATGCTACAGCCAGAGGTAAAATTCTTAGGGCAGGTCCCTCCAAGGTATGGGCTGTTAAGTATTGGCCAGTACCCAGTAATATTAAGGAAGTAAGGGCCTTTTTGGGCTTAGCCATGTACTATCGCCAGTTTGTAGCCAATTTTTCAAAGTTAGCATGCCCTTTAAATGCCCTACGTATGGGGGTCCCGTCTGCTAAAAAGCTGAATAAACGGCCCATTATTTGGATGGATGAGTGTCAGCAAGCCTTTGATGTTTTAAGAGAAAACATATCCAAGCACCAATCCTATGCTGATTTTGAGCAACCCTTTATACTTTATAGAAATACAAGCCTATGCTAGTTGTAGTTTGCACCCTGCTGAGAAGAACTACGCTAATTATAGCTCCTTCAAATTGGAACTGTTGACTATGAAGTGGGCAGTAACAGAAACATTTGGGGGGAACAGAGCAGCGGTGGGTAGCCCAGTTGGCCAGTTACAACTACACAGTGAAATACAGAGACGGCCAAGAAAACACGAACACAGATGCCCTGTCCAGAGTCCCAGGGATGGATGTCCGGCAGAACAATGTGACTAGCGGAGAGAGTCACAGTGTTGAGGAGACCTCCACCATAGTCTGGGGTAAGCCACAGCATGAAGATGTGCAGGTGCAATGGCTGTATAGCTGGGTGAATGGGAAGTGGGTGGTCCAGTGCAGAGGAGCATCAGACTCCACCGTCCAGGTTAAAGATGCTGGTGAGTCAATGGAAAGGTCTAAAGGTATGAGATGGCATGCCATATCCTGAAATAACTGACCTATACACTTGTCAAAGGGAAAAAGTCTGGACGAATTACCACCCAGCCATGGACCGTGCTGGGATTGAGTGTATACTGAGCTAGCTTCAAAGAGTGTACATTGAGCTAGTTTCAATTGGGGTGTCCGTCCTGTAGTTTACTTAAAGATCACCTTTACACTCTATAGTGATTGAGTTTCCCTTAGAGGTAGTGGCGGTAGATTTTCTCTCCTTAGGACGGCCTGGTGATCAGAGGCGGACAGAGTACACAGGTTCATTACTTGAGTAAAAGTACAGATACCCCTTGCTAAATTTTACTCAAGTACAAGTAAAAATACTACAGTCAGATGTCTACTTAAGTAAAAGTACTGAAGTACTTGTTTTTAAAAGTACTTGATTATCAAGAGTATAAGAGTAAATTTTCTAAAAATTGCATTACTACTGCCACATTGCTTACAGTTATGTACAGAAATGTCCTACGTGGAGTTATGAAAAATGTTAATGTTAATACCTTGGAAAATGTAAAAGGAACTGAAAGTAAAATCAAGTCATTTTCATTGTTTTATCATGTTGCTTTATTTAACATTTCTTACTTGCCCACAAGGCAATACCACAACAATGGCAACGCTCTGAGAAACCTCTGCTAGAGTTTTAATGGATTTTTTGCACCCACATTTGAACCTGGCTGTGTTAAGCACACTGCATACTCAAGAAAACCAAAGCAAATGCTCAGCTTACATTAATGTGTAATATCAGAAAAGAAAATTCAGCCAAAAATTGTGTGTACATGTGAGTTTCTGATTTTTCATCAATCTAATCAATAAACCTAAACCAGCAAAGGCAATATAGGAATGTTCTGACACACCTCTGAACCTGACCGTGATTAAGTGATTAAAGAAAATCCGCTAATCAGCTGTGTTTAAGTCAGCGTACAAATTAGGAAAACTAAAATTCAGCTCATTTAAGTGACAATATTAAGCCCCTTCCTCTCACATTGACATACAGGCAAAGGCAGGAGCAAATACTTTCACCATTCTACTCAATCTATGTTTGACAACCTGCTATGCTAAAAAGCCTTTAACACGCTGCTGAAGCTGGCAGGGCTGTGTTGAGCTTTAGTGAGAGGTTACGCACAGCTGGATATGGGGCCAGTGTATTCACTCCTTCAGCTGTAGCAGCTAGGTATCCATCAAGTTGCTTACTTATCTCATGGGAATTTGTCTGCTTGACATTGGAGAAGAAGTCATCTTCATCAGAAGAAGTTGATGTGGTATCAGGAGACAGAAGACCATTGTGTTCTGGCAGATGTTCCTTGATGTAACTGTGGCCTTAATTAGAAACACAGAATCACACCAACAAACACATATATTTTTGTTATCATTACTCTGCAAGTAAACAGCTACATAGAATCATTGTTGGATGTAAAGTTTTTTGGAAAGCAAGTAAAAAATAAAAACAATTCCTTACTAAGCTGTAGAACTGTGTCATTGCTGGTCCAAGAGGATTTGAACCTTGGAACAAGAATCGCTGCTGCAATTAGCTCTGGCTCTGACATCATCCTTACAAACCTCTTCCTCAAAGCTTCAAGAAGAGCATCAACAAGTGGCTTGCAAAATCTGAGTGTCGGTCTGGACTTTTCAAGCTTGGTTGTGAGGGTGGTGATTTTCGGGAGCAGCCAGCCCATCTGAGCGTTGACTTCTCATTGAAGTATGTTCAAGGACTTCGCAACTGGACTCGTGGTGGTGACATATTGCCCTAAAAAGTCTATGTCAGCTGGACTCAACCTAATAAAAACAGAAGAAAATAAACCAACACATATATGAAAAAAACGTATACAGATCCGCTGTGCAATGCTGGACATTTATTTCTTTGTTTATGTACTTACAGCAGAAAATGTGGTAAGCATTACTCTAACAAAAAAAGAAAACAATTATACACTAACATTTGCTACTTACATTGGAACATTGAGTGCAGCACAGACTGTTCTCTTGTACCCCTCTCCTTGGTCTCTAATGATTCTGACCACACGTTCCACGACCATGAAAGAGGAGTTCCATCAAGTTCAATTAGGCTGTACCAAGTGAAGATTACAGTGTTCCTCTGTAAGCTCTGCATTTTGAGGGGACCTTGATGCTTTTTTCCAGAGTGCCTAACACTTAGAAAAGGCTGATCTGGACAATTCCTTGTAAGCTTCTGTCTTATTAGCCCAATCAACATCAACTGTGGAAACTAAATTAAGGAAGTGGCATGCACACCTATAATGTTTGGGCAGATGATACTGAAGCCCATCATCTTCCTCCAGAATGGCTTTCACATCTATGAATTCCACCTCCTCTTCACCATCAACTGCATCACAATCTTCTCCTACTTCTTCTACTTCGATTGTGCCTTCTGCAACTAACTCTTCATTGTTATTTTCGTCCTGCTGACCAAAGACACGGAACGCTTTGACGAAATTCGACCAGCTGTCTGTTGTAGTTCTAACAACCTTTAGACTTATTTCATACTCTGCATGAATGTCAGTCACAACAGCTGCCAAGGCATTGAATGTGTGGGAGCCCCTTAGTTGACAGCAAGCAAGGGCAGCTGAACGACGTTCAAAACTGCAAGGATCGAGCCAGTGGGCTGTTACACCTATAAAGCTCCTTCTCCTGGCTGTCCAACAATCAGTAGTGGTGGCAATGTATGGTACCTTTTTCATTTCATTCCTGAGACGTTCTTTCATTTTAGATGTAGCTGAATCAATCTTGTGCCGCACAGTTGTGCGGAACTTGACAGCACTATTTGGTTGCAATTCTACAAAAAGGTATTGGAAGGATGGTGTCTCAAACAGGAAGAAGGACTGGAGACCTTGAACGATGAAGCGGAGGATAGCCCAATCAACTGTCTTCTGAGACACCTGCTTAGCCTCCAGCAGCTTCAGTTGCTTTGCCTTGAAGCCTGTTCCACCTTCTGATGGCCTCTTGCAAGCTGTTGAAGTCAGTTGACAGTATTCCTCTATATGTGTCTCATGCTTTCTCTGTAATACACAGTATAATAATTCAGTTTACACTATAATAAACTAATAAATATTACAAAAGATACTCATCATACAGTCTACATAGCAGTATTATTAATTATGAAGTGCTGGTTGTTCATAATTTTCCAATGGTTCCAGACTAACTTTTTAAATGTACTGGTGCAACTAACTTTATTTTACGCGAACCAGCAAAGTATTTAGGTGCTTCTGACATTCTAACAAGTGCTGCAATATTAGGTCAGGCAAATACAAGACTTTGGGCAGCATATCTCTCATGTATTTAAATACAATTCTTGGCTAAAGCATTGTTTATGGTATAAAAAGACAGGTATAAGTACACTCAAGAGCGTTTCCCCACTTGAATAGGCATTTAAGCCTTACAGTTCAACAAACACTATTGTAATCCTGTCTAGGCCAGCTGAACACAACCAAATAGCCCCTGTAGGGCTATCTCTCTTTATTCTTGTGAAATAAGTGAGCTGAAATGCCCTGCTTGCAACTAGCATAGCCTACGACTGAACTTATAAGACTTTTACATATTTTATGATAAAAAATACATTTCATACTCAAGCTCAGACTACAAAAGATACATTATATACTCTCTCTATTTGTCAGGGGCATGTCACAACATGAATCTGAAAGGACTTCAGTTGATTATCTATATTACACGATAAACTTGCATTTGCTTATAATATTTATTATTAGGCCAAACTTAGCCATCTGAGTGGCTAGCTACAGCAGGCAAATTGGCGGGTGTATGTGGCTTCGACTACCCAAACCTAACCGAGAATGTAAAAAGCTGCATTATCGCAGCGAGCCAATCATTTAGTGCACTTTTCTGTAGCTAGAATCTAGCTTAGATTTGTAAGGAAATTTATTTCAATGTACGTACATTGACATGCTTCTGCAAGTTGGAGGATGAATTTTTGGAGGGGGTGATAAAGTTCGGTAAACACAGCAAACACTTGAAGCGAAAACTATCATTAAATTGTTCAGGAAATTGAAATAGTTTGGCGAGGTGGGGCCACGGGTTGGCACTTTCCCGGGATGGACCTGCTGCGTCTTCATCCATTGCTTCGTCCATGGTTTCGTCTCATATCTAAATCATTATCTGACTTTGGCGGAAAGCTGAAGGTGATTGCTGATAGGCTGTCCCAATCAGTGGTGCCTGCACAATCCAATCGCGTTTGAGAAGGAAACAACAATTTGTGGGTTTCTGAGATTTTTCTTTTTTCCTTTTTTTTAAAGAAGTAACCGGTACTCACACTTATGGATGGAAATGTAGCAGAGTAAAGAGTACAATATTTGCCTCTCAAATATACTTGAGTAAAGTCATGAGTACTCCCCAAAAATTATACTCGAGTAAAGTACAGATCCCTCAAAATCGTACTTAAGTACTGTACTCAAGTAAATGTACTCCATTACTGTCCGGCTGTGTTGGTGATGAGTATAAAAACTTCTTAGTTATGATAGATGTTCACTAGGTATTCTTGGGCTGTCCCTACTCAAGATCAGACTGCTCGAACAATGGCTAAGGTGCTGTGGAAAACTGTTGTGTAGCAATTCAGGTGGCCCATGTGCATTCCCTCAGATCAGGGCACTAATTTCAAGGCAGGCCCGTTTTAACCTTACCATCCTGCAAGGAATGGGCAAGTTGAACGTATGAACCAGAAAATCCTTTGGTTGTTGTGTTCCTTAGCCCAGAAAGAGCAAGAAAGCTTATGCCACTGCCTACCTGATGTTTGGGTGTTATGTGAGGGCAAAGGTTGGGGAGTTGGAACCCAACCAGCAGGGTTAGGGGGTGACAGATGGGTTGGAGAGAAACAACAGCATTTAAATCAACCCTATTAGAGAGTTCATCAACATAACCACAAGATAGCCCTACAAGCAAAAGTGCGGTTTAAAAAGACGGCCCATGCAGAACCATTAGTGGTGGGCCAGAGGGTGTGAGTGAAAGATTGGAACAGGCACGGCCAGGGTAAACTGCACCCTAGGTGGAATGAGATGCTCTATGTCATGATAGAAGTTGTGGGTAGAACAGGGCTGGTGTATAAGTTTCGATCAGAAGTGGATGGTAAGGTAAAGGACTGTAATGCACTAAAAATAAGTATCCCTGGGGAAACTCAAGGCTCTGCACCATTTGAAGGGCTGCTACACCTGTTCAAGAAGAGACCCTTGCTGCTGTGTGGAATAGGCCCCTTAGTGAATGGGCTCCTTGTGGGATATGTTTGGGGCATCCAAGGCAGGCACCTGAAAGTGAGGTTCCAGTCAAGGGATTAGGTAGGTTGGTTGCTTTTTTTTTCTCTCCCTGGGCGAGCTGAGTGACACCCGGACACATGAATGACGTGAGGCTGCCCAGTAAGTGTTCTGCCAACCAGAGACGGTTAGGGCGGAGATTGGACTTTTTTGTGGTGTGCTGCTATGGACTGGGAGGTTCCATTAAGTCACAGCTGGAGGAAGTTGCGTCAAGGCGGTTCTCCCCCAGTAGATATCTTTTGTTTTATGGAATGGAGTGAGTGAACCGTGCACTTTACGACTGCCATGTTATAGAAGGCGATGACTGTTGGAGCTGTTGGAACTCAAAGTGGTGCAAGAGATGTTGATGCGACAACCCTGGGAGTCAGCCAGAGGGGAGAGATGTATGCAGGGGAAGGAATTGAGGTGACTGGTGGAGGCCAATTCACCGTAGCAGGTTCTCAACATTCATTGGGGCCCAGAAAGGTGAGTCATTCCAGTTAGAGCACTTTCTAGTGTATTGTGTAGAACCGTTCACTGCCAGACCCTTGTTCTAGCCCAGCTGACACATGAGAAGCGGACGAGAACCCAGGACCAATACAGGCTTGTAGACGGCCAGGCGATGTGACGCCCAGAGAAGGAGTGTGCTTCACCTTCGCCATTCCAGGCAGCAACTTTTCTTGTTTTAGCCACGGGTTATTCAGGTTTTAAGAGGTTTGTGTGTTTAAGACGATTTTGTTTTAAACAGAATTACATTTCTAAAAATGTAAAAATTTTGTTATGCTGCTCCTTCCCAAATGAACAAACATTGGGTAACTATCCTAATTCTCCTTTTCCCTTGGGTCCTTGTGCCCTTGTGCTCCACTGGGTGGCATAGTTGGTCTACACTTATCATTTTTAATAGGCGTGGTTGATCTTACCCCCCGCCACATTAGTCTAGTCTTTGCTCAAGCTGTCATTTTAGTTTTTATTAGTCTTAGTCACCTTAGTTATTTTGCCATACAAACATGTTAGAAATACGCACACATATATTTAAATAAAATGATTACATGACTATTGTTGTTGTTATTACCATTATTTATTTATTTATTTTTATTAGTAATAGTACTATTATAATGAAAATGTGATTAAAGGGGAGGAAATAACATCTCATTGTTATTTCATCTCATCATCTCATGGCATCCTGGTCTCACAGGCCCTCTAGGATATATAGGGGATTGCATAGCCAGAACCCCTCCATGAGTCCCTGACTAAGTATCTTCCTGGCCAGAACCCGGCTCTGCTCCTCCAGACTGTAGCCCTCCCAGGTCACTCCACCTGCTCTGAGAGTCCATGATCTGTTATATCTGGTAGGCAGGAGCCCCCTCGTCTTCTCAATCATCCAGCGGTCCAGCCACTTCTGGCCTGAGTAGGGAAACATGATCTACAACGGAGACACATTTGTGAGTGGGTGATCGTAACTGAAAAGACATAGGGTTAACTTGGCAGATAATTTCCACATATGGCTAACCTGGATCAGGGGACTTTAGTTTAGGTGCTGTGGTAAACAGCTTCTTCATTTTACTAAATGCCACTCCACAGAGCTGAAACCCTAGATGTACCTGTGATAAAAATTGGCGACGCCTAAGAAGCTCTGCAATTCTTTCACTGACTGGGGCTCTGGCCCCTCAGACGCTGCGGTCACCTTTTTGTCCTTCATGCCCACCACCCATGTGTGAAACTTGTTGTGAAATTGATCTTGATTTAATAAATTATTGTCCAAGTAGAATATAACAAAGTTAATAGCATGCCCCAGAACACGTCATCCATGAATGCTTGAAAGAAGTATAGGATGGCTCACAATCCCAAGAACAAACTGGGGGCTGACACCCAAGCACACACTCAATATGTGTTATACCAGTTGAAGATTGATGTAACGAGTTCTGGGCGTACTCTGCCCAACCAAGGAATCCTGCCCAGTCCTGCTGATGCCGATTTCATGGTTGAATTCTGCATCAGTCAGCTTTTGGGAATGGAAGGCGCAGGGATGGAGCTTCCCTGAGGTTCCTGTGAGAGCACCATTGAGAGAGTGTTGGAGACCTTATCTTGACCGCATTTAGCCCCATCTATTCAGTGCAGGGCCTTACCCACCATTCTTTTTCTTCACATAAAAGAAATTGCCAGACACAGGAGACCAGAACTTGCAAATTAACCAAAACCTCAACCCCGCATGTTTCTCTGTCCAGGTCCAGCACACCTGAGCCCTGGATGCAGCTGCAGTGGCAGGACAGAAGCCGGGCTGGGATCTTTTGCCCACCGCCCCCCCTTCGATCTTGTGACCCGCAACCACTTTTCTGCTCTCCAGGAGATGGCACGCGACACGCTGATCATCACTGACTCCATTATCCAGCACGTCCGTGCTACCACGTTTAAAGGTAAGGTGCAAACTCGCTGTTTACCTGGTGCTCGTGTTCTTGATGTCGTCGCACAGGTGCCTGCAGCGCTGGGGGAGAACATTGGAGCTGTGGATCTTCATGCTGGCACCAACAACACTCAAACGAGGGAGACGGAGACCCTGAAGGAGGACTTCAGGAGGCTGGTCAAGAGGGTCCGCAGCACGTCCCCCACAGCAAGAATCATCATGTCTAGACCACTTCCCACATTCTGGCGAGGAATCAAAAGGTTCAGTAGACTATTTGCTTTCAATGAATGGTTGCAATCTTGGTGTCAACAACAGAGATGACCTTTTATTAATAACTGGAATGTTTTCTGGGAGCGTCCTAGGTTGTTTCGCCCCAATGGCCTGCACCCTAGCAGAGCTGGAGCTGCTGTCATTTCCAGGACTCTTCAAACCATCTGACTGGCGATAAGTCATACCTTAGAGACACATAACCAGGGCCCGGTTTCTCGATAACGAACACTCTTAGCGCGCTAAGAAGGTTTTCTAACATATGTCTTACCTAAGTTGATTACATTTCCAAGTGTGTTTCTCAAACCATCCCTTAGGAAGCTTCTTAAGTCGCTGCCCCTTATGTGCGACGTTACAGGAGACATCAATTGCCCAGGAATCGATTTTTCAGTTTATATGCATGATAGAGTTAAGAAAGACAGCACATTCTATGCAAATTGACCTAGTGTTTATTACAAGGGTTCTGTTATCAGTGACGGAGTAGCCAGATGGTCTAGTGGTAAGGGTGTTGGCCTTGCATTCAGAAGATGGGAGTTCGAATCCCGCCTGCAGTTCTACAGTTTTATAATTACATACAAAGGTAGTCTGGAGTAATGTACTTGCAAAAGCTACATAAGTTTTGTTTTTGAGAAACCAAATTGTTGTCTTAACAATTCATACTAGTGAACTTTACTCGAGGAATTCCTTAATAAATATTACAATGAATTTCTGTGTGGAAATTGTTACCAAGTTTTTTTAAGTAAATGTCAGCCAGACGTAGTGGTGGACAGAGAGAGAGGGAGAGAGAGAGAAACAGAGAGAGAAAAAAGATAGAGGAGATGGCAGAGAAGAAGCCACGTAAAAAAAAGAGCACCAAGCTTCTCATCTGAAAAACTTGAAATTTTGCTGGACGAAGTGAAAGTCAATAAGACAACACTCTTTGCCAGCTTTAGAAACAATATCCATAACAGCACTAAAGAAGACATATGGAGTGACATAGCCAAAAAGAAGTCTGCCTCCAGTGGAGGTGCACGCAGAAACTGGCAGGATGAACGGAAAAAATGGCACGATTTTTCCAGCCATGCCAAAGCCACAGCTGCTGCTGTCTGCAGAAACTGGGCGTGGACAGGTGCTGGGTCCTGTTCGGTTACACCTGCAGCCAGTGGCGGTTCTAGACCAAAATTACCGGCGGGCCGAGGGGGGGGACAGTGTGTTTTTAGGGGAACACATATAATGTGCGTGTTGCGCGTGTGTGTTAGCACGTGTTTGCAGCGCTTTAAGTAGTCCATCTAGAACACACTCCGTTCTTCAAGCCAGTGCATGTCGCAATAAGAAATTTATACTCAAATATTTGGCTGTTCAGGACAGGGGGTCATTAGGGGGGCCAGGAGCTAACCACCTATGCCTGAAGCACTCTCCTGGCAGCACCAAGCCTGAAGACCTCAGTACTCCACCGTGTCCGGAACGCTCGTCCTTGCCAGCCCGACCTCGCTACAGCACAACACACAGACTGTCACCATGCCTATGTAGCGATGGAACTGGTACAATTCTTAAATATGTCTGGACTATATTCCATCACTGATACAACATTAATAACGTGCCATTATTTGACTTGCATACAC
>JBBMFX010010931.1:0-12949 GCA_037832545.1 Rhabdalestes septentrionalis | reverse complement strand
TATACACAGAAGTATCCTCAGGTGCCTAGTAGCATCCAGCACTGAATAAAACATCAAAATATAGAAAATATATTGCCAGAAATATTGCACATTAAATATTTTATTTGAAAGAGACCCCTGGAGTGACCTGTGTTCCCACCCAAGAGCTGGAGCAGCAAACTATAAGTGTTTTCTAATAAAGAAGCCACATTGCGTGTGGTAGGTTAAACAGAATGAGGATTCCCGGAGCCTCATCTCGGTTAGGATCTACGGTCACTCTGTAGTTGGCAACAGCATCCGCTCAGCTCAGTGTGTGGCGGAAATCAGCACTCAGGGGTCGCAAAAATGACTTAAATTGGTGTGATTCACTCGGCAGTGCTGGTTTAGAGGCCAGTGAGTAAGAATGATTCACACCAGATTATTCTTTGAGTACAGCTCTGTTTCCTCTACACTGAACGTGTTGCATTGCTTTTATCTTTGTCGCTGAAGTGTGAAAACCTCTGTAGCTAAGTGGATAATATCTAATAGCTACAAAGAGTTTATCTCTCTGTTATTTTGGTTCTGTGTTCCCTAGGAAGTTTTTTATTCATTGTAATTTCCACATATGCTTCCAGGGCTTCTCAGGTTTGTTGTAAGCAACTCTAATTATTTCAAGGTCCTGTGTTCTTTATTACAATGTCCTATGAAACAAATCTGTTTTTCTGTAACTATATTTCAGTGTGCTGTGATATTTGGCACCAAAACAGTAAGTTACATAGTGGGGCTTCCAAAGATTCAGACAACACCATCCAGTATGTCCCACAGATGCTCAGTCATATGATATAAAGAATTTGGAGGCAAAGACAACAGATTGAACTGTCAGACTGTTCCTGAACAGTGTTTTCAGTGTGTCAGGACTCATTATCCTGCTAAAAAAAAAAGAGCTGATACTGAAGAACACTGTCACTGTGAAAGAGTGTTACTTGGTCTGTAACAGTGTTGTTGAAGATAGTTCATGACATGAATGCAGGACACAAGGTTTCCCAGCTGATCACTGACCTGAGCATCACACATGCCCAGGCAAACAATACAGACGCAACCATAATCGTAAAGGTCAGTAGCAACATCGGTGTCACGGTTGGGTTTAACTGAAATTAAAAGGAAAGGGGGCGGACGCCAAAGTTACATGGACAAAAGGTTTAATTAGGTCACCAGTAAACCAAAACACAACACAGTTCTCTCAAACAAAATTCAGGGAATACAGAACGGGGGACCCGTGCTCCTCAAACGAACAACAAAACTGAAAACAGAAGCCCCGGCTTGAGGACAAGGGGCCAACCGGACAAGGACAAGGGAAGCAGGACACACAAACTAGGACTGAGGAAAGACAGGAGTACAAAAAACAAGGGATATGACCGAAGACACTTAAAGACAGGACAGGACATTACACTTACTGACAGACAACCAGAAACTGGGACAAGAGTACAAGAAACGGGGAACAGACTGAAGACACACAAAGAAGTGACAGGACAATACGACGTCTGAACTCCTAGACAAAAAACGGCAAACCAACAACAGGAACCAGGACTCAGACATGGCTGACAGGAACACAGCTGAACGGGAAACATGGGAGCAAATAGAACAGACACAGAACCCTGCTATAATCACAGACCAAGCGCCCCTAGAATAAACTCAAGGAACAGCTGGCCTCAGAGAAGCAGAGAATACATAGGACACAAGGCAGGTAAGAATTGACGGACAGGGACGAGAAAACAAGACAGGACCTCACACACACAAACATATGACAAACAAGGCACAGGTGAGACCAGGGGAAACGAGGGACAGGTGACAGGACTTAATGGGGAGTGGTACAAACTGAGGAGACACACTAGGTAGGGAGAGAGGGAGCCTACATAGGGCAGACAGAAATAAAGGGACACACGGACCGAGAAAGGGAGAAAAAGGAAAAAGAAAGGACCAGACACGGACGAGACAATGTTTTTTTTATTTGGATGATATTATTGTGGAAAACAGCAACTTTCAAATGTAATCTGATCCTATAAACTTTTATATATACATACACTGTACAATGAAACCACAATAACGGACAAGATTAAAAGTATATTCAATTTAAACTAAATGACTGAAAGCTCTGCTGCCCATAGTGGTGAGATGGGAAGAAGGTACAGTCAGATGGGTGGATCTGAGGTAATGAGAGCAAGAGGCAACATGAAGGAGGTCACACAGGGGCGAGGCCGTAATAGAATAATTTGGAATTCAACTCGAAATTAAACAAGGAGCCAAAGAAGCTGCTGCAAAACCGGAGTTATATGTAGAATAGAGTTCTGGTAACAATGCAGGCGGCTGATATAATAATCCAAACGAGAAGTGACATGAATGTGAACAAGGATAGCAGTAGTGTGGGTAGTTAGAGAGGGACAGTTGATATTACAAAGATGAAAATAAGCAGATCGGATTATTTGTTTTGATAAATACAAACCTCTACATTTATATTTTTGTAATTTTTGTATAGTTCATATTATATTGTTGTGTGGCATAGCTTTAATTCTACTGATACTGCTGCCCTTACTTTTGTTCTGTCCCCTTGCTGCCATGAAAAGTTTAATTTCCCACCTGTGAGTCTAATAAAGTGTTACCTTATCTTACCTTATTTTATTTTACATCTTCAAATTTTAATTAAACATTGTTTCAAATTGTACCAGTCACTTACAGGTCCACACATATGCAACTTTACATGCGGAATAAACTGGTTTGGAACTTTAGATTCGGAGTAAACTTGTTAGTTTCACAAACATTTTTTGCAATCTGACAGCTCACAGTGTCACCAGTCATACTGTTTCCTAAACCACAACCACAAGTGCACTCCACCCCAATCTGAGCAAGATTTTGGTTGTAAATCAATATATTCCTGGTATGACAGCACTAACAAACACAACAGAGGTACAAAACAACACCCAGCAAAATTATCCTTTGCCTGCATCTTCGGCTGGCATTAGCCAGTCCTGGGGACACGGAGCTGTTTTGACCATTTCTACACAGTTCTGTTAATAACTGACAGTTGAATGAGTATATTCCAGATGGCATGTTTTGATACACACCTGAACTCCCCAGGCTCCCAGGTTCTAAGGGCCTGATATGCAGGTTGTTAAGTGCGACCTCTCACTCTTGGCTCTCTCTCAGGCTGTGTCTAGTTAAGATGCATTCCAGCATTCACACAGAAAACCTTCCAAGAAGAGTGGAAGTTGTTATAACTGCAAAGAGGGACCAACTCCATATTGAATGGTTTTGAACCTTCCATGGGGAACTGAGGTATTCAAAGGCGAGGTGAACATATGTATTATATCCTGAATTAAAATATTCTAGAATAGTGAGAGCTATGTTTGGGTCAAGGTAATGTTCCTGTTTGGAAAAATGCGCTACAGGCAGAGTAACTTTTGGTTCCAAAGACAAACAGTGCGGTTGTCCAACCAGTGATGTGACTGGTACCTACCCTTTCCGGGAGTGCTTCTCAATTTGTTTTTGTGATTCTTCTTTTGTTTTTGTGATTCTTCTTTTGTGTTTGTGATTCTTCTTGTTTTTGAGCATCTCAGTTTGGTTTTTGTGATTCTTAATTTGTTTTTGAGATTCTTAATTTGATTTTGTGATACTCAATTTCATTTTGTGCTCCTTTATTTTATTTTTTGATTCCCCATTTGTTTTTGTGCTTTTTGTGTTTCTCAATGTGTTGTTGTGTTTCGTAATTTGTTGGTGTGGTTTGCACTTCAGGGCCACTGTATTTGAGTGATGAAAAGCAAAATTAATGTTATATTTAATTTATTATTAATTAATTTACAAAAATAAAACATTGAAAATATCGCGATAAATAAGCATTGCACGTGGGTGCCTGTTGGTTAATATTAAAATACAATTCACGAGTGTGTGTGACCTGTGTGAAGTAGCATCACAAGCTTATCAACATTAAATAGCAAAGAGTTGTGGTATCCACTGATCATTTGTGGATAGGTACAAATATCAAAAAGTGCCTAATACACAATCTGCAATGAGCCTTATTTTGGGGCGGGAGTATCGGGTGCACGTGCGCCATCTACAGGTGCCGCTCAGAGACACAGAGGAGCTGGAAGAGCACAAGACGTCATCCCGAGTCTCATTTGTTTTCATGTATTTACAGGTAAATACTATGAACATTGGGGAAAAATTGGTTAACACTGTACAGTATCTTTTTATTTATGAGGTATAGTTAGATTTGTTATGGATGTCATGTCGAAATTTGTATAGTACATTACTTTTAGGTGTTGTGAAGACCGTATAGCCATAGAAAGCTGTATTTAATTCATTTGAGGTGTTTTTCTAAGTTGAATATGTTATTACTAAATAAACCTGAGGTAAATGTTTGTGTTTTTGGTGAAAAGTTATTCAGTTAAGTTTAACGCTCTGTGGAAGGCTCGGGCTTGGTGCGCTTACTGATCACGTGAACTAAACGTGAAAGAGGCGTCACAAGTGTATTAAACTGCAAAACAAAGTTAAAGTTTGCCTTTATGTGCACCATCAACATAAAGAATATGAATGTGAGATTTTGTGAATGTTAGCAGTGGATGTAATACAGAGAATACAAGGTTAAAAGAATGAATGACACTGTTAGCGCATAATTTCTTTTTTTTTCTAAGCACATTACTGTATGTTTTGAGTTCAAACCTTAATATATGTTTTCGTTCTTACCTTAAAATAAACATGGCAAACGTCATTGTAACCTCTATAATGGTGTTCATGAGGAAGATTAAAGGGTCGCTATGAAATGCAATGGTGAAATTAAGGGTCCCTAAGAAAAAGTTAGAGTAATGATCAGACACTAAAATACTTCCATATAGTGTATATCACTTTCTTTTACTGAATTCAGAGCCCATCAGGCAGTGTTCTAGCCATTTTCGACTGCCACTATAAATAACTAAATAAGCTAAATGCAGGTACCATATGGTGCATGGTGATACTCACCTGATCTCCACAGGCCTCCTGATTCCGGTTTCGAATTGGGGAATTTTCACACAGAGCCAATATATACAGTAGAGGCTTTTAAGCACGTTGAGCCTTTCCAGGTGGATTCACTTTGACCTGTACTGAATTACAGACCCACTCATAAAAAAGCTGAGATGCAGAATGAACCTGAGACCCAGGAAGCACCTCAGAGTTTGCAGATGGGGGAGGCAGCTGGAGGTCAGTGCGCCTGACTCACTGCTGCTCTTATGCTCATAATTACTGTTCTGTGGACAGGGTAATGAATGTGGGTGCAGAGTATTAAATCAAAAGCCATCCTTTGTTCTGCATGAATATGGGCCTGCCTAAGCAATCGTTAGGCCAGAGAAGCATGACCGAGGTGAAACAAAGCATTAGACTGCAATTGTGACACCAGGAGACTGCTACCAAGACCTAAATGCCCCCCATATAATAAACCTTAAAGGAATAGTCCAACAAAACAGTAAAAATTTGCACAATTGTCCAGTTGCGCCAGATGTAGATGATAATCCAAGATGTGGTCAGAGTGAAAAAATAGCTTCTTTAGTTTAGAAGTGGAGCAATGAAGCTAGGGACATTAAGACTCAATGTTAATAGTCACTGAAAGCTTTTCTGTAAAGCCCCCTAAGAACTCTTCATTAGGGTAGGTCACACTTGTGGATGTTGTTCGGAACACGGTACGACTTACAGTGAACTGTTAAAAAGAGAAAACCTCACAGTGCAACAACAGGGTCTGTTTTCACAAACCACCACAGAAACAGGAATGTGGTTCTTGGATACATTTGTGCCATAATGACCACATTAAATAAGAAGGTATCTGTAGCAAGAATTTTTCTCCTAGGTAAATATCGATCCTGGTACTGAAACTTCAGTCTTATTTAAGAAAAAGAACTACACACTCACACTCTCATAAAGCACCTTTTAGAAATTCCGCAAAGAACAAATTATCTAATGTGTTTTACACCTGATTTAAAACAGTTGGCCTGGTGGTTAATGAGGGGTCATGAGTTTGAATGCCAGGACTGCTGAAAGATACTTGAGCAAGATACTGTCCCCACACACAGAGAGCATAAACCCAAAAGACTTGTACCATCTTCACACACTGTTCCCCATACACTAGGTATGTATATTTTGAATGAATTTCTAATATAATTGTAATAAAAAAGGATATGTTATATATATATATATATAGTTTTCATATATGCAAATACAATTGCCCCAACAACGTACCTACAACTTTTCACACCAAACTGAGTGTTCTCCTTGAAGCCTGTTGCGTTGTCCTTGTGTTACAGGGTGAGGGGGGGATTAAGAGAGAGAGACAAGGGAGACAAAGTTTAATAAAGCTACATAATTCAAGTGTTTGTTCTGATAACAAACTACAATTTCACATTGCTTGACTGAATGGTTTTTGCTGTGATTGTTACAAATTATTTTTAGAACAATAATGTATGTTAAATCTAATTTCAGCTTCATAAAAGCACTAGAGAATAAATCGCAGTGTGATTTTCGTGTGACTAAGGGTGTTTCTCTCTGCTTCATGTTGCTTCATGTTGCTTCACGTCTAACAACACCCCTTCATTGTGGTAAAAAATCAGGTAAAGTCACTGTAACACCGTAAAATCTCCTGTGACTTATTACTGTTTTTTTTTTATGTGTCTTGGTAAATTAGACTTAAGAACTTTCAGCTCAGACAGCTTTGTTACAGAGTCAGCTGTACCAGAGACCCTCCCCAAAATGACCCCCTTTCTTCCTCTCTTTCTTGTGGTCAGTGAGGCATGGAGAGGGGGCGATGGAGAGAAGGGGCAAGTGAGTGACTCATTACCCACGGGGCACTCTTTCATGTCACAGCCTGAGCGTGTTTACCGCTGGCCCGGGGCTTTGACTGGAGCACTGATGGTGGTGAGGCTGCTGGGAGGATCTGTCTTGCATTTTTTTATCAGCTTGAGGGGCCCACACCACCTCAAAAAAGAGGCTGACTACAGCACAAACCCAAGTGGGGACCGAGTTATGCACAAAACATGCTCTTCATTTGGAGCATCCTTATCCTCCGCAGTCAGAACCCGAGCATAGTGACCATTTCCCATAAACAGGCATGCGAACATCTGGCCTGGTTAGGACAGGGCCATTTTTCTTTTCAGTCTTGAATAATGGGAGAACATCCTAACTTGGTAATAATCCAAGTCTTCCCACTGTGAGCCCTTGATGTGATGTCAGCACTCATCATCACAGGTTTTAAGGGCCTTTCAGGCCAAAGCATTTCAAATGTATTCCTTTTAAAGCAATTTGGTAAACAAAATCCTCAAATTATTAGTTAGGGGAAACGCTACTCTTCATGGATGCTTTGATGAGAGTGTAGGTTGTAGTTGTGTCAGATCCTGTTGGAACCCAAACCCACATGTATATTTATAAAATAGTATACTGTAAATAGTGTAAACATACTATACATAGAGTAATAATTACACATATTCATCTCTATGTTTATAAATATAAATATGTATTTTACATATTAAAAGATTGTAAATTGTATATTATACAATATATTGTTCATTGTGTCTTTAGTCAAGTAGGTTGTCTTTGTCATTTCTTGGCATGTACACATAATACATAGTTAAAATGAAACAATGGTGAAAACAGGCCAAAGTTCTCGAAAAAGAACACAAGAGCAATAATACAACTACACAAGACAAGACAGTGTGTTTCATGTTGTAGTTGCTTTGTATTCTTTGAGAGTCAACATTGACCAGAATCAAATTACTTGTATGTGTTCGTTTACATACCTGGTCAAGAAATTCAATTCTGATTTAGATTCCTATCTTGCCCCTTTGTTTCGTTCTCTGACTCTATTTGGATTCCACTTTTGGCTAATTTAGAGTTGTTTGCTTATCTGACTGCCCTTTGGTTTTGGAACACTGCTAGTATTGGATTCTACTAATGTACAGAATTAATATTTCTAACTCATTTACTCCGCACTTGAGTCCATCTCGGTCAGAATCCGATAAGATGGTTCGGTACAATTTCTCTTGCAAGTTGGGTAGCTCGTCACTGGTGGTGAGATTCTTGCCAGAAATGTGTTGGTTCTAATTCCAAGATCAGCCAGGCACACTGTGTCCTGTATGTTGAGCTGTAAAATGTAAAAAGTTTTGGGATTCAAATTACAAGATTTGCCAGGTACTTCTGGTTGTTCCTTTAATAATCATGTTCATAGAATTATTATCCAATGTCTTTGCTTAAGTTACATGTTATAGATGCATTTTTATAAAACATATAGTTTGATGTACAGCCCAAACATGGCCTGTGAATAATGTCACTTCATCAATTACATTTATGTTTACAGCATTTATCAGACAGTCTTATCCAGAGCAACCTACATCAGTGCTCAAGTAGTCCATATCTGCAGCCTGTAAAGTTAAACTTAAATCAACGTCCAATATTCCAAGTTACTGCCAGCTAAGTTACATACCCTGTCGAAGAACAGGTTAATACACAAGTAAGGAAAAACAGCTAAAAGGGTAATTTTTTTTCATATACAGAAAAAAATATATAAGATATAAAAGAGAGGACTGGTTAATCACCAAGGTGCTCCTTGAAGACCAATCAGACGACGCATGAAGAGAGAGAGAGACTCCACAAATCTAATTACAAGAGGGTATACACTCCACCACTATGGGTGGTCAAGACCAAAAAGAGTCTTGATGCATGTCTTCCTCTTCTATTGAACAATGGAGGTTCAAATGATCAATGCTTGGTGCTCTGCACTCATAGAAATATTTGACCCAATTCCAAGGATGTATGTATTTCAATTGCGTATAAAATGTCCATCTATTAAAATTACATAAAAGAAAGTGTCCGCTAAACTTTATGTGCTGCATATTTGTCAGTCACGTGTAAATGAAACAATTAAGAATGAGAATTATGTAATAATACCAAATAAACTTGATGTGATTTGAATAAACAATGGCAGATTTATGTATTTATCATAAACTTTTAAATAAACCAGATGTAAACAATCACATACATTTTAACTAAAAGAATTTTGCTTGATCCAAAGCTCATATGTTTTAACTGATAAAATGTAATTGTTTTCACAATGAACAGATTTATGCAGATTTAAAATTGTGAAATTAATACAAGTGGCCACACGGTTTGCGTGCAGAGAGAAAATCTGAAGCCACACCGTCTTGCCTCTCTTTATACATGTATATAGCTGAGCTGACAATAAAGTATACTTTGACTTTGGTGGTAGCACAGTGGTAAGAAAGGACAGTTTTCAGTAGAGGTTGAGACCACAGAGTAAAAACCCAGAATTAACTGGGTCCATCCAACCTTAATACTCCCAATTTGGGAGCCATCAAACTTTAGTCTCTCCAGAGAGATGTGGGTTCAAATATCAGTACTGACTGGGGGCTATTGGCTGTGGCCTTGATTAAGATTCTTCCTTCAGTTCCCCACCACCTCAGGCTATGTTGCTCCACTGAGGATGTTGTGCTGCTCAAGCCTGGGTTGGCAGTAAAATGACTAATTCCTGCAGTAAAATGGGTCAATAAAGCCTAAGTGGCAGATACAGTACTGTGGTAAAGTCTTAGGCACCTGTGCAAACAGTTGAAGGCCATTTTCCCAGCATGTGATAAGTAAGTCTTTCTTCTCACAACGTTAACATTAGACGAAATACAAGCAAACAAGATAGCAGTAAAATGTATCACGGTTTGTTTTGTTTGTATAAAAGATTAGTTGATACAGTGTGAGCTGGTGGTTCCTCCAGCCGTTGTTTGGATTGTGAAACTCCATCAGCTGCTGCTGATGTAATTTAATGAAGGACTGATCGAGTCAAACCAGGTTCTGATGAAAACTACAGTAATACTGGACTTCCACAAGAACACACGATAATATACTGAACATAACATCACTATTTACTATAGAACGCAATCTGTATGTATGCACTAACAAGCATTGTACACACAGAGTAGGATAAGACCAGTTGCCAGAGCTGCTTGTGAAGCATGCTTTTAATAGGTATTTGCCCCAAAGCTTCATGGTGTTGCATATTACACTGCTGTAATTTCTTTATTTATAGGCCTTGGGAAAAAAAGTGAGAAATGCTTCAGGTAGCAGTGCTGGCAACAGTCCACACCAGTGTCCCTCTTCACTTTTTCCACTGTAAACTTTGCTTTGTTCTCCCTTCTTCATTAGTGAGATCCACCTGTTTCAGCCCATGCATGACTGAAAGCTTGCTTACTGTACTCATCTAGCATTACAGATAATTACTGACTGGGGGAAAACAGATTTTGTTCCAGTGCCCAGTGATATGAAGACGACCGCATTGCAACATGTGACTCATTAGAATCATCATCGCTCCAAAACGTTTTATCCCTTAACAACCCATTAAGCCACTCTCTCATGTAACCCAACTCTTTATTAGAATTAGGGGTTGGAGTGGAATTCGAATGCTGCTGGAACTCTTCCTCAGGTCGCTGAAATTTCTGTAGCTTCTGTGGCTAGCCAGGCTGCAGCTGGGTGTTTTCATGACAAACAGTGTCTCGCCATGGCAGTGTGTGAGATTAGATAGCGGCAGAATTTTGGGAGCTGAGAAGAGATCAGTTAAGCTGACCAGTTTAACCCACAGCGCCCCCTGCAAAGCTGCAGCTATCGTGGTGTTAATAGACATAATTTTTGAAGGAAATTCATGTGAATTTCAAAAACAAAACACACTTCTTATGAAACTACAAGCTGTTTTTCTTACAGTTTTATGGTTACATGGTTGTTTACGGTTACAGGGCTGCTAGTCAATCCGTGCTACACACTCGTTCACTCACTCACTCACTCACTCACTCACACACTCACCCACTCAGTTACTCATTCAATCACCCACTGTCACTCATGGCATGTAAATACTGTATATAAATTTTTTGAACCAAAATTGCTTCAGCTCTGAAAGGCTGCACACCTTGACTTGAAGGGCTTCTGAACTAGGACATGTTTCTCTGAGAGATATTGTGAGCTGAATTAAATTTGCTGAAACTGACTTTCACATGATTCAGCATTTCCATATTTTGAGGTCACATATTATAGTGGATGCCCACAATTGCATTCTTTAGTTCCAGTTCATCATCCTCTGCCAGTCCATGGGGGCTGCAGTGGTTTAGACATGAGCTCCATGTTGTTTATGTGTTATTGGTTTTCTGGTTTTCTGTCTTGATTGTAACCAGGCAAATAAAATAACCCAGAAAGAACCCCTGATGCTACTATGTTGTGATATTCTTTACTGGGTTTAAATCATTATTATTATCTGTGTTAGTATATGCACATTTATCAAATTTTTATGTGCCATATTGTGCAATTTTGTTTGCTTTATGCTTAAACATTATCATTATGTGCAATATCTTATTAGGAGCAATAGTCTTACCATGTCGTATTGTTTTCTTTTTGGGAGCTATATCATATGCAATAATCATAGTTTCATTGGACAATATGAAAGAAGACTTACCTCCATTAATTTAGCCCGTGTAGCATGATGGGAGTGCCCAAGCGCGGAGAGAAGCAAGAGAGCAGGTGAATCACGCAGTTGTTCTATGAATGCACTAAATACAGAGATAAGTTTCCACCAGGAACTAACATTTACAAACATGCCCAACCAGAGAGAGAGAGTACTCATGAATAGACGAGTCCTTCAGGTTGGGGCGCATGACTCAATGTCAGAGCAAGGTGGAAGCTCCCACTTCCTGTTTATATACTGTGACACGCTCTTTACCCTTGACCTTGATGAGTCACATGGTCGTGCATGTGACAGTACCCCCACTCCAGCACCGTCACCAGACGGCCCAGGCTAGGAGGACACCCGACGACGGTAGTCCTGTATCAGTGCTGGGTCCAGGATGAACCGCCCAGGAACCCAAGGCCGCTCCTCCGGACCCGCCAGATTGTATAGGCAGGACCACCGTCAATGATCCTAGGCGGAGGGGGATCCGGGGGGGCGGGAGCCAGTGGTGAGGTGATGAAGGACTTTAGCTGTGACTGGTGGAAAACAGGATGGATCCGGAGAGAAGCAGGCAGCTGAAGCCGAAAGGTGACAGGGTTGATCCTGTGGGTGATCCGATAGGGTCCAATGTATCTGGGGAGAGTTTGCGTGATTCTGTGTGAAGACTGACATTCGGAGTGGAAAGGTAAACCCTGTCACCTACATGGAACAGTCGTCCCGGTGGGTGTCGGCAGAGGTGCTGCTTGGTGTAACGACGGTTGGCTTTTTCGATGGCACGGCGAGCACTATCCCAACCTCGCCGACACCTTTGCACCAACTGTTGGGCCGTTGGTACATCAACCTCCGGTTCTTGATGTTCGAACATAGGAGGCTGGAAACCATGGCATACCTCGAATGGACTCATCCCCGTCGCCGAGGATGTGAGCAAGTTGTGAGACAGCTCAGCCCAAATGAGGTAGCAGGCCCAGGATCATTGACGATCGGCGACAAAGCACCGAAGGAACCGCTCCAGTTGTTGGTTGGTCCGCTCCGTCTGACCGTTGGTCTGGGGATGATAACCAGATGAGAGGCTGCAGGAGACCTCGATCAGATGGCAGAAGGCCTTCCAGAACCTGGCCACGAACTGGGGCCCTCTGTCCGAGATGATGTCCTTGGGGAACCCATGCAAATCACAAGTTGGGTGGTGATTTTGGCCGAGGGGAGCCCCGACAGAGCAACCAGGTGCACGGCCTAGGAGAATCGGTCCACGATGGTCAGGATGACAGTCTTGCCGTCGGACTCCGGTAGGCCTGTCACGAAATCCAGTGCGATGTGCGACCAGGGACGCCTAGGAACCGGGAGGGGCCGGAGAGGTCCTGGAGCAGGCTGGTTGGGTGTTTTAGCCCTGGCGCACACCGCACAGGCCCGAACGAAATCCTTGATGTCAGGGGCCATCCTGGGCCACCAGAAGGCGCGTTGGACTTGAGAGATGGTACGATTCACCCCAGG
>JBBMFX010010930.1:0-27409 GCA_037832545.1 Rhabdalestes septentrionalis | reverse complement strand
ACTCTAGAACTCCTCCCACTGTCATCAGACTCTATAACTCCTCCCCCACTGTCATCAGACTCGATAACTCCTCCCCACTGCCATCAGACTCTATAACTCCTCCCCACTGCCATCAACCTCTATAACTCCTCCCCACTGCCATCAACCTCTATAACTCCTACCTCACGGTCATCTGACTCTATAATATCCTCTATTAATATCCACTTCTCTCACTGACCAAAGCATTTTGTCCATATAATACAGTGTGTTTTATACGGAGTATTTCTGGAGAGTATTATTTTGGCTTTATACTATATTTTATGTTGTTCTTGTATTTGTGTCTCTGTCCAGTTGAAGCATAAGTAATTTCTACTAGGATCAATAAAGTTTTCTGATTCTGTTTCAGATTTTTCCAAGCAGCCAGCGTCTAAACTCTTATCTGAACCTGAGGACGAAGAAAAAACACATTTTAAAAGACCCTCAAGGCTCTAATTATTACACGATTCGTTGAGTGGATAGCAATTACACCGACAAAAATGGCAACTGGAGTGAACACCAAAATGTTACATTTTCTTTGTCTGCGGGACCCTTGGTTGCTGCAAAGCACTTCAGATCTTCTCTGAAGCATCAACTTGCCAGCACGTTCCATCACACATCCACGGCTGTCTGAAGTCTGCAGAAAAAGTCTCGGTACATTAAAAGGAGGAGAAAAAAATGGGAGAAAAAGAGAAGTGCTGCTATGTTGAGCTCTGACAGTGTAATATGCCGATGCTGAAAGGAGCGCTGCCTCGCTGTGAAGAAACACTGCGCTTTAAAGGATGATCCGGAGGTGCGGAATCAAAAGGATGTGTAAGAATCCTTCAACAACACGAATGGGCTCAATTCAATTTTAAGTTAAGGATGCCAATCTCTCAGGCCGGGAGATTCACTGTACATCCGCCATTATTGAGCACTAAAAATGAATGTACAGAGCTTCCCTGACAATTCAGGCCTAAAGGAGTTTTGTTTCCTTCTGAAAGTATCATTAGACCTGTAATCAATGACCCTCTTTTTATCCACTCTGAATGGTTTTCTTTTTCTATGTGTCCCTTGTACTTTTAGTTACCAACTACTTTGTAATCTCAAGAAGTCCATATGGTTTGACTGTACAGGATCTGTTCTACTTAATTTCACTGACTGGCCAACGACCATTTCAACAAATAAAAAATTGTAAAACTGTCTAAAACCAGTGTTTTCTCTCAGCCGCTCTCTGGACCCCCCATCTTCTCTGGGTTTTCCCCACCCACTTATGGGTGGAGACAATTCTCCAAGATCTCCCAGGTTCAAAGATCTCGTTTTTCTCTTGTTTGTTTCTAAAACCTAACATAAAACACATTTGCGCTTGTTTGTTCTATTGGGTCCCTTTGGTTGTGACGGCCCTTTTTAAAAGCCCTGTAGTGGTTATTAAATATAATGTGTAGCCCAGTTAATAAATTAGTTCAAATTCATGGTTATGTTGGACAAGGTGTTTGTTTAAAATGTGTTGACAATATAATTCTCGAAACGCGCTGCAGCAAGGTGGAGCAACATGGCAGGGGTTTCTAATAAAGTGGTTGGTGTTTAGCAATAGTACAATAATAGATGATATTATTATATACCCTCAGTGTTGCTGAATCGGAGTACTTCATCTCTGGGGTTTATCTTTTACGTGTCCTTTATTTAGCTGGGCTGGAGAGGTTCGGGTTACTGAACAGAAGGTAATGGGATCCATCCGGGCCACAGCAGACTGCAGACTGGCTCTCTTTGGGGATGGGATTAGCGCGCGTCCCTATCTCTTCCATGCAACAACCCTCGCTCTCTAAAGTCTCTATCTGTTGAGTGCACTCTACAAGCTGCAGATAGCCATCGCGCCCTTATCACTCTGCCTCTGCCTTCTCCGCGGAGGCAGTGCTCAGAGAGGAACGCCACTCATTTTGTCATGTATAGCAGCATAGCAGCGTGAAAACACCGAGCATCCTCACGACTGATATTGTATTTTAATCCTTCTATTTTATCCGGCGTGGACCAGGCCAGAAGACGTTAAAGAGGTGTCTCTGATTCTGCCTCGCCCTGCCTTGTCTGTTCCTCTGAATGCTGCAACTAATCGCTCATGCTTTTGAGCAAGGATCCTTCCAGGCGTACAGTTTCGGTTCTAAAACCCCACAAATGCCTACACAAGTGATCGTGTGAGTTTTATAACCGTGATAATACTGTGTTAGTTCCCAATGATAACTGTTTATTTGCTTTGCAACCATAGCCTACACATTGTCCAAGCACACTCCTGAACGATACATTGTGATTTTCATTATCATTACTAATTAGTAACTTGTGACCATTTGCCTTATGTATACACTACCAGTCAAAAGTTTGGACACATCACCTATTGCTCTGATGACAGCATTGGCATTTTTTTCACTCAGGAATCGACCTGGAAGTGTGTTTAATTAACAGGAGTTCTTTATCAAGATTTCATTACTGGAATTTCTTGCCTTCTTAATGTGTTTGGGATCATCAGTTGTGACGGTCGGGTTGGTACACAGTTACTGACCCACTATGGTCCTACTCTACATTATGGCAAGAACCACTTAAATAAGTAAAAAGAACCAACGGTCCACCTTTACCTTATTTGAAAACATATAGGTTGTTTAACTCTTCTTTTGTTCACTGCATAATTTCATAGGATCCTTCATCAATTTGTTTGTTAGTATTAATCTATAATGTAGAAAATTATAACAATAAAGAAATTACAGTGAATGAGAAGGTGTCCAAAATGTATAATTTACCAATGTTCCATAAATAATATCATTTATTTTTGGTAACTTAGACATTACTGTTAAAATACTTGAGTACAAATTAAACAGGCAAACAGACACTACGTACTGGTTTCAGAAAGCCTAGATCAATGGTCATGGACACCAGTGAAGGTATTCACATGATATGAACCCACAGTTTAGCTATCCAATATAAACAATTTGCAAAAATGCATAATTTTCCTCTAACTGTGGTATAGCATGTATCATACTTATGTCAAACCCCTGACTCATCATTAAACATAGTCATTGTGTGGATCGGGTGCGTCGGCTGATCTCCATGTGCGGAAGTGAGAGCCTCCTGCCCCTGACCACCTCAGACTGCTGATGTTTCTGGCTGCAGCTGCGAGATAAAAGATCCTGACGTGGACGCGGCTTTGCGCGCTCAATTTGCTGTAAATTAAAAGGAACTCTGCCGTCAGTGAGTCTTCACCGCCCATTAATTTCACATTGTGTCAGCGTTCGACGACTACACGCGCCCTGAATGTGCGATGATTTATGATACGCAATACAGACCCATTTTCCTCGTTGTGAGAGAGTGCGACGGAGGGAGAGAGAAAGAGTGAGCACGCGAGGGAGTGAGGGCCGGAGCATGGAGAGCCAGAAAAAGAGAGTGGAGAGGGATAAGAAAGTGTCTTAAGGTCCCTCCAAGGTGTGGTCTCTGTGCAAATTTGCGTCGAGTTACGGCCTTCTTCTCCGGCCCTGCCTCCCATTAATCTGCCTCCACAGCAGGGAGGGAAAAAAATCGATACCAATCAGCTGAGGTTTGTTCTATTTGTACCGGCAATGAATGCAGATTTACGAGAGCACCGCCGCAGAAGAAGATTCATGCCTCTCGACTCGACGCACTTTGTTAGTTTAAGGAGTAAATTACTGTGTAGCTTCCCTCCTCGCAACCTTTAGACTGAACAGGGGCTCAGATCCTGTCTCCCAGACGCTCCGGACCGGCGTAATGAGCTCCAATCCCAACCTCTACACTGGAGAAAGACCCGGAGTTCAGGGAAGGCCCGGGCTTGCTTTGTTAGCCTAACGTCCACAGCGATCAATTAGCCATTTTGTGCTTGTCAGACAAGGCCCCGCTACTGGGTCATTAGTGTGTGTTTTCCTCGCTCTCTCACACACACAATCCTCCAGACTCTGTTAAGAGCATAATTAGTGGGATTGCTCCGTAATGACTGTGAAATACTAGTCAGCTTCTTGCTGGGGCTCAGTTGTAAATGATGGGCTAGATATTCTGATAGACTAATGCTAATTCACAAAATGCAATCTAAGAAATGAAGAATGCTAATATACAGCCAGTGCTAATGCTAATAATACAGCCATGGAAATAAATACCACTTTCCCCCTTTTTCTGTTCACTGTTTGTACAGTTAGCAGCAGTGTGTGTGTGTGTATGTGTGTAGGGGAAAATGCACAGGATGCTATTCTTTTCTGAACTGTTGCAGTATGACCTGTGTAAAAAATAAGAAATGCCTTCATATGAGTTGTTTGTAGCGCAGCTTTTCTATGGTCTGTATTCCAGCAGCTTCACTCCTGATTCAGTTTCTGAAGAATGAAACAGAGTTACACACACACACCCTGCTCCTAACATCGCTATTCTAATTGTTGCAGTTGTAAAATAATGTTCTGTAGTTTAACATTTCTGAAGTTTAATAAATAATTTATATGTATTATTTATTAGAGTGATCTTCCATGTGTAATGCCTACATTGGAAAAGCAGAGATGATGAGTGGGAGGTCTCCTGGTTGCTCTGTCTGAAGGCAGCCTCTTAGAAGTCCCGAAGTGTTGTTCTCTTTCATCCCTGTGCCTAATCCCTCCCAATCTGATATGAGTGAGAATAATAATCCCAGCAGGTCCAGAAATGGATGAGTCACTCCTCCTCCATCCAGCTCTAACAGAACTTGTCAGAAGTCCTCCATGTGGAATTATCCAGACCTAAAGCTGCCCCGTCTCTCTACCTCGACTCGTTTTGGCGCCTTTTAACATTTTGATGGTGGCTGCGAACCCACCGTCTTGCACCTTACGATAAAGCCAATCTTGGGATAAGCTGCAACCACCGTTATGATTAGGGCATTAAGGACATCCGTGTATTTGGATGAGATGTTCGGGCCTCTTCTCGCTCCGTTCCTCTTTGTTTGAGCACTGAGCACCTTTGTGGTGGTGTTTTTTGTTCATGCTCACAGTGAATGGCCCACTTTTAGCGCGCCAGGCTAATGAGCAGCACTGGCTCTGATGTTCTCGTCCTATTTGGCAAAGCTTCCATTTGCTCCTGATTACGAGTATGAATTATTTCTTCTTTAAACCATCATATTTTCATCTTAGGCTAATGCATCCTCCCCTCCTTCTCTTCTTAGTTTTTGGCCTTTACAATGTCGTTTTTCTATCTTCATTCAGTGCCGCAGATCTAAGTTATGAAACTTGTGCAGCGAGAATGACAGCGGGCCTCTAAACTCCCAAAGTCAGTTATTGTGACATTCAGAATATGACAGTCTAATCTCTATTGTGAACCACAGGCAGGATTTCATTCGCGTGGCGTCGGCCCCTATAACTTCACGCCACAGCCTTATTACCATCTCTCCCCCTCTCCCTCCCTCTCTCCCTCCTCCCACTGTTCCGGCATCAGCCCTGACATTTTGCTGAATATCTCCATCGGCTGGTCGACTATAAAGTTAAAACTGACAGTGCCTGAGACGCCCGTCAACCTGTCATGAATACAGCACCACACAATACAATGCAGTACAGTGCTCTTCTTCTCTCCAATTTTCTATCCATCTCTCTCTTTTCTTTCTCCACCTGCTTATTTCTGTAACACTCCTAGTGTTTCTCCTATTTCTTGGTTTTCAAATGTTCTTTGCATCATTTTTCCCATGGTTATTTGTCTATGTTGATATTTACACTCTCCAAGTGACTTTACCTACCTTATCCATGTGAGTCTGTTTTGGTCTTAGCCCCGCCCCCTTGTTATCCTGCTCACCTGTCTACATTGTGCCCCAACACTAAACGTGATGTGTTCCATAATTTTACGCGCAGAATTGTTATCATAATCTCGTACTCACTCATCTAGATCTACACTACTTCACTGAGCTTTAGTACTTCTTAAAGTCAGATAGTTTCAGCCAATCACACATTAGCAAGAAACACTAAAGCCAATCCGATATTGATACTGGGTGAGGAAGGCAGGACTCACAGTAGAGAAACACAGCTGTTAACATTTATGTTACAAACACTGACAGTGGTTTAAAAAATATATATTTTGCTAGGGACAATTCAGTAGTCACTGGATATAGTACACCATGCTAAACGCTTGTGTGTTGTAGCTGACTGAATCCAGAAGAGCTATAAACAATCCTAAAAATACAATCTATCAGTGTCAATAAATTAAAATAAATACAATTTTAAATCAATTGTACTTTTTATAGGCCAGGACAAAACCTAACCTGTGTAGCTGAAGCCTGTCCCACATACTGCCGCCCACAGCACTGATTTCAAATCTCTCCACCCTCTGCCTCCATGACCTCGTCCTCTATTTTAAGGTCGAGCAGGCTGCAGTGCTTTTAGGCAGGGTGGGTGTGATGGAGTTTCTTAGTGGCAGGGGGCTCATGAAGTTTGCATGAGTAGCCAGTGTTTCTCATGGACATGCTAGAGCCATCCGCAGCTTGATGCTGGCCCAGTTATCGGCAAGCCTATTTCAGAGCATTCAAAAAGGCCAACAGGCTGCATCCATCCAACGCAGTTTGATGAAAAATTCATGCTGCCAAAGTGTATAAACACAACTGTTAGAAACCCCAGTACTTCCATGCAATGGCCACTTTTGTGGAAACGCCTTCCTTATACTTACCCTCCTAGGCAATTTTATTGGAAACAGCATCTTTATACTGGCAGCCTCTGGCTGCTTTAGTGGAAAACTTTCCTTGCACTTCCCTTGTATGGCCACTTGGTTGGAAACACCTACCATATAACACTTTGTGGGCAAGTATTGGGCCAGCAATGGGCCAGAGTTGGGCTAGTATTAGGCAAGTGTTGGGCCAGTGTTTTGCTAGTGTTAGGGCAGTCTTGGGTCAGTCCTGGACTAGTGTTGGGCCAGTGCTGGACTAGTGTTGGGTCAGTGTTAGGTAACTGTTGGACTAATGTTGGGTCAGTGTTGGTCTAGTGTTAGGCCAGTGATGGGTCAGTGTTGGGCTAGTGTTGGGACAGTGTTGGACTAGTGTTGGGTCAGTGTGGGGCAGTGTTGGACTAGTGTTGTACTAGTGTCAGGCCAGTGTTGGGTCAGTGTGGGTCAGAGTTGGGTCAGTGTCAGGCCAGTGTTGGGCCAGTGGGGGTCAGTGTTGTGTCAGTGTCAGGCCAGGGTTGGGCCAGTGTGGGTCAATGTTGGGTCACTGTCAGGCCAGTGTTGGGACAGTGTGGGTCGGTGTTAGGCCAGTGTTAGGACAGTCCTGGGCTAGTGTTGGGTCAGTGTTAGGCCACTGTTAGGCCAGTGATGGGTGGACTGGGTGAGTGTCCTTGCAGGAACCATGCAGATAAGTTGAAGGTTACTTTTTCCAGACTTGCATAGCCCTCCTCCCAGTCCTTTTGGTCCCTGCAAGTGAGCTAAAGTTTTCTCAGGCACGAATAACCTATTTCTGGCTGTTTTTTTTCCCCTTTCCGCTGCATGAGCGAGAGAGCAGGGCTCCGAGGGGATTTGATCTCAGCGATGTTGAACGCAGCTGTGAAAAGTGAGCGCGTTTCAGGTGACATCTGACTGCTCGTTGACTGAAATGTTTTCTCAGGAGATGACAGGTACCTCTAGCACTGATGGAGCGCTCTCTGAACCTGCGGCAGCCCGGAGGATCTCTCTCTTGCTTGCATAGCTGGGCGAGCGAGAGAGAGACAGAGGCCCCCTATCTCTGCTGAGCTATTCTTTTACCATGAATAATGCAGCCGGGTAAAATTTTACTTAAATGCTTGAAACAGACTGTCCACGTGTCACGTGACGGAATGGGCTTTCCGGAGCCGCCGTAATCCGCCAAGAGAACTGACCTGAAAACTCTTTTTCCCCCAATGTAATTCCCAATTCATTACAGTGTGTTCATTACAGGCCTGAGGGGGCCGGCGCCTCATGAAAAATTCATGCAACCCAAAGATTATGTAAACCTTTAATATGTAGCCAGCAATTTGCTGAAACAAGACGGATAAATTCCCCATTTTGATCCTGTTAGATCTCTGATAACAGCCCATTACGAAGCCTTCCAGATGCTTTTATTCTCCATGAGACCCTGAGAAAAAAAAAACCTGTTCTGATCTTGATGGATCATTTCAGACGCAAATGCCCTCAAATGCCGTTCTGTCGGAGCTGTTGTTGCCAGGTTGGACAAACAATACAAAGATCCCACTCAACCCAATGAGAAACCTTAGTAGCCATAGAAACTGTTGCCAGAATGATGGGAAAGAGCCTACTCTGTGATATCACATGATGTAGTAGGCCTGTAGAACCCACTTAGATGGAATAAGAGATTTTTGAGATTTGTCCCAAGGTGGGGATGTCTTCCACATTACGGCCCCTTTAAGTGGGGTCGCAAAAAATCTCATCCTATTTGGGCAGCAGCTTGATAACTGTTTCACCAAAGTTTGTACAGTAAGTACAGGACTAGCTGATTAAGATTCGTTTGTGGAGTAGTGGCACCTAGTGAATAAAATCGATAAAGAAAATCTAGCACCTCACTAGCTGATGTCCTCTGATGTAAAGGTTTAAATGTAAGACATTTTATCATGGTGCATCTACACCACAGTCTCTGTAACTGCACCAAATGTAATGACATTTTGCCCACAGGGGGTGCTGCAAGTGACCCATCTCAATGTCTCAAAAACCACTTAAGCTCAAATGTTAACATTTGGTATGTTCACATCACCTACAGTTCTGTTTGGCTTACTCAACAAAATGGCTATTGATGGCAAGACAAAATTCAGCAGCTAATACATCTTTTATAAATACATTTTAATGACGCACCACTCAAAAAGATTGAGAGTTTACATATCTTGCCAGTCCTGTAAGAAAGGACATTGAAGCAAGACTTAGGGAACAGTACATGCTAAACTTGAACTTATCCTCCAAACAGAATAGCCTGAGAAATAGGTCAGATTCTGGGTTTCTGGATGGCTCTGAATGCTGGCTGGTTGTAATGGGGACTTGAAACCTTCCAGAGTGAATGTCTTAGGAAGATCTGTTGTGTATTCTGGCCCAGGAAGATCTGTCTTCAAGACCTTTACAAGAATTTGGTGTTGGACAACATTTGCCACACCCTCATCATGGACAAAAAATATACAAAAAGATGCCTTGAGATGGACACCACTTTGGAAGTGTGAACTGAAAGCCCCAAAACAACCAGGTGGTGAACTGGGATAAATGAGCTGAAGGAGATGGACCTAACATTGTTGAAGCCCAAGACAGAACCAGATGGAAACAAATTGTTGACACCTTTTATGACTGGGAGTAGTAGTAGTATAGATGCTTTTCAAACAAATCAGCCTTGAGATGTCACTACAACCTGCTATAACATGCTCCCCTCCCGCACTCTCTTGAAGATTAGTTTTGAATATTCACAAATTTCAAATGGTCCTCTTTCTCCAGTCAACTCATTCAAAGTCTGTTTGGGGCATTCCTCATTCATCATTACTTTGTCACATTGGTGGTCTTATTACACATTGCATTGCAGTGTGTCAACTTTAAAGACAGTTAGAGGTGTAAATCCTTTGAGCAAAGCAATGATAAACAACAAAAAGTCTCTATAAAGGAGTGGAATCAGTCACAGGGGCAGTAGCTCTAAGATAATTACTTTTATTTTTCAATCTTTTCACCAGATTACAGACAAGTAGCTTGGTTAGACAAAATTGTCTAAAATGATCTATCTTAATAAAATAAACGGTCACAAGAACTATAAGTGATGCACAGTAAATTTGTTCTCATTATTTTTGTCATTGTTCTTGTCTTACCTAGCAACAGTACCTAAGAATGCATTTGTGGGCGGAGCTTGGACAATGTCTGTAACATCATCTCTGGATAGGTGTTCTACCTCCCCCCAGCCGTCTGTCTGCCTGTCTCTCTGTCAAGCAACAGTGGACGGCGTCTGTCGGCTCTAAATCGATGGCGAGACCCTGCTTCCCGAATGAGAGTGGAAAGTGTACCCCTGGAGAACAGAGGGGAGTGGACTGATGTGTTTATTTATAGAGCCTAATGAGCCTAATTGGTAAATTAGTGCAGTGATTGATTCAGTATTGAGTGTGGGTTGTCTGTGTCTGGGCTCCAGAGTGAAGGATCTCTTTAAATAGAGGCAGTGACATGCTGGGGGAAAGTGAAGCCCAGGCAGCGCTCCCACCGAGACCGATCTGTGTCTACAGGACTCGGGTTTGTCCCTGCTCTCAGTAACCAGCAAAGAACAGGCATCACATTCTTTGCCATTTTTTTAAATACCTGAAACAGTGAGTAAGATCTAATTTATGAATACTATTACAGAGGAGAAAATCCAGATGTGCTCCTCATTGAACTTGCACCTAGAACAGGATTAGTGTTGTATCATGGTGATCATAGTTGTGATCCTATGGGTTTCCAAGGGCTGAACATCCACAGACAGATATGGAGATAACACTTGGTAGGTGACTCTATCCAGTGAGAGGAACCCGAGCTACAAACTAAATATTATAATACTTATAAATTTTTTCCACTTGTACAAGGTACTGTAAATACATAGTTTTTCCATTACAAATAAAACAACGTGTTCCTGAACCGTACTGTCACGTTGTCGCGGTGCAGCTCGATGGCAGGGGTAAATTTCCACCAGCACTGAGCTGACTGCATCACTGCGTTTTGTTTGGCCGAACTTTTGTCATGGAAACAGACAGACATGGAAAGAGGCTTTTGATTAAAAAAACAATGGTTTGGGAAGTCAACAAATTACAAGCATTACTGTCTGTCTGGGCTGAAGATACATTTTAGAAGGAGTTTTCTAAAACACGAATAAATGCATCTTTTAAAGCTGTGAGAAATTTGAAGGTCACCCCAGGCCACCCCTATCAAGTTTAGCTTGGTTAGGTTTGCATGACGTGACAAAAGCTTGCTGAGAATCCTGGACATTTTAAATCTCAAACAAGACTGCAAATAAAAAAATCCCACTATAACAAAAAGCACAGAAACTGTCCTCTGGTTCGACTCCCTGTATTTTCAAATTGCATTCATTAGTTCTATGAGAGAAGTTATTTAAATGTATAATATTTCAGCTTTCTTGCTTTTAGGTTATTCATGAGTGAGTCCAAGGGGACCAATATTAAATAACATTTCATTTCAAATGTTATTTGATATTGAACATTGTCTGAATGCTAAATAAATATCTTATTATAAATCAATAATAATTTTTTTTTTTTTGGCAAGGTTGTTTCCCCATTTTCGGTTTTCGGTTACGGCCCAAATCCTTTCGGTGCATCCCTAATATATATATTTATATTAGGGATGCACGTGTCCACGTGTCTTGCATGGTGCGATTGATATATACATATAAATATGTATAAATATGTCAGTCGCACCATGCAAGACACATGGAGTTTCAGCATGTAGATGAAAAAACTGAATAATAATAATTTGGTCCAATAATAAGTGCGTATTCATATATTGAACACATCAGTAGTTGCATGATTGATTAACACAAGTTTGTGTGTGTGTCTCTGTGTGTGTGTTCCATCCTCCATAAAAATGATTCACACCTAACTTCGCCAGCATAGCAGAGCTCTATTAATAGCCTTTCCTCTGCAAAATCACACCTCCGTCCTAAAGTGCAAATGAGCCCGTCTATTCTCGAGCACACGGTGCTCCGCTGTGTGTCTGCATGCACACGTGTTTAATTGTGGACCCCCCCCCCCCACTTTAACCCTTGGTGCCTGTCTCTGATTTACTGATGCCTAATTCAATAATTGCCATTTATCCCGGTTCTCTCAGCACCATGTCATTATGGAGCCGCGGGCTCCGGCCTTGGCCCTTCATTATGGCCCTTCAGAGCAGGAAGATAAAGCCTTACTCGCCCCATAACAATAGCCAGCCCTCGCTCTGAGCCGAATTAACTAGGAGGCCTATCCATTTCCTTCCTTCAGGCTCCAGATTGAATTACTCATCGTTTAGGGCCGAGAGAGGGAGCGAGAGAAAGCGAGAGTGAGAGACAGAGAGAGAGTGAGCGACAGGAGGAGAGAGAGAGAGAGGGAGAGATTGCCTTCCGGTTCCGAGGGAACGTTTTTTTAATGGATTCCAAATAGAATTCAGCTCGGAGCTCGGCTCCTCAACAGGTGGGTTGTGGATTCTTAACGACATTAAAGGCTCAGTAAGGACATTTCTGCTCATTGGCAGAATTGCAGAAACGCACCGTGATGTAAATGTCAGAGCTGATCCCGTAGGCAAACTGTAGATAAAAAAAAGAATAAATAAGCCAGAAAGTAAATAAATAAATGAATAAACAAATATATAAATAAATAAATAAAAGTATGCAACATCTGTTGTTATTCAACGCATGGACATCTGTCTCAGGAGGGGATGCAGGATGTATTTCTTCGTTTTTGACTGCTCATGTTTTATTCTGTCCGGATCCAGACAGTCCTACATGTAGCACAATAAGTTCCCTCTAGAACAGAACCCCCCTAACTTCAGTCCTGGAGGACTGGGGTCCAAATTGGTGGTTCTACTCTACAAACACATTTCAGGTGTTCCATTCTGTTGTTCTGGAGTCTATGGGAGTAAGAACGGCTGCGGTTCGAATGAACACTGAAAGGCCAGAGTCCACTTTCAGCTCTCATCTAATTGCAGATTTGCTGTTATTGCTTGCCCTGTTCCCCAGACGCTTGGCATTTTCCGAGGTTAAGCCCTGTCTTTCTCCTGACGCCCATTATTAATTCTCGCCCGTGCTCACAGTGGCCCTGGGAGCGCCGCCCGCACCTCGGGCACCCGCAGAAGACAAATGAAGCCTGAGAGAAGGTGATGAGGATTCTGCTGCTGGGATTCCTGCCCCGCATCTGTGAAAGGCAATGGAGGCAATGGATCATCCTTGGGCGTGTGGGCTGCATGTCAGGGAATGGTTAATGTTCATGGCTGAGATTGATGCGAAGGCCGTTATAAGATCTTATAGGAGTTACTGAGGTGCTTCCCCAAAGAAAAATGCTGCTCATTAACCTCCACAGGACCAGAGTCATGGTTGGAGGTGCATGACTAAACCATGGGTTGATACCAAGTGATTTTTCCATGTCCATCTTCAGTGCTGTGTTTTCGATGACTAATATCACCCACAGTCCTACTGGTTCACTGTGGTGGTGAATGGAACCAGACGTCAGCCTCCAAAAACTCCCTCACTGAAAGTTATTCCATTAAATGTTTATCTTTGCGCTGCCTGACGGCTGAGATGTTGTTTTGAGAAGCTAAACCTAAATCCTAAAACTAAAGACATTCATGGTGGAGCGATACATGTCTTTACCATCATCAATATTCATTTCAGCAAAATGAAACAACATTTGATCACACACACACACACACACACACACACACACAACCCACACACACTCACATGCCTATATATATAAGTGGACAGATAGATAGACACATATCATACCAGTATATCAGCATGTACAGGTATCAGTATTGAAAAGAAAAAGGATTCCTCATAAAGCAACTCCCTATTCATTACAGTTAAACCTCTGCTGTTAAAATAAACACATTTATCTGTGCAGATGTTCAGTGTTCGATGCATTAGGTGTAGCTAATTGTGTTAGGAAAAGGTGTTCAGTACCTCACCACATGTGGCTGCGGCTGCTAAATGAGGATGATTTAATACATAAAACATGAGCGCTGAGCGTCAGGCTGGTCCGGAGCGCTGAGTTCTGGGCAATTACCTGAGTCTGATTCTGCTCATGCGCCTGAGCCACCCTGAGCGCCTACCTGCTCCTGTTTTCTTCTGTACACTGGGAGCCCGAAAAGAATTCACTCTTTTTTTTTGTTTTTTTCATCAGAAAACAGAGCCGCTGGGGGAGCGCGGTGGAGTCAGGGGCAAACAACACCAAAATAAACTTTTGGCTGGGAAACACACACACACATACACACACACACACACACCCTTTTGCCTCCTAATAACCCTGATAGGCAAGGGAGACACCAAGACTCATTTATTAAACTGACAAAGCTGCTCTTTTAAGGCCATTTCCTGCTTTCCTGGTCTGTATAAATCAGTTCGGGGGTCTGGTGGTGTGTGCTGTCCCGCGGCGTTGACTCTGAGGACCAGAGAATACCACTGCTTACGTGTTCCCGTGCCCTGACCCCATCCTTCAACCTGCTCAGCAGCTGGCGGAAAATCAAGAGGCTCTGGAAAATTTCAGTGGCTTCTTCTGCACTGGCTTACATCCCCCCTCGTTTTAATATTCATACCATTTTTTCCCTCCAGCACGCTTCGCTCCCAACTGCTTTGGAACTGCTGCGCTGGTGGGCTCTGCATGCCTGTGGAATTTGGGCAAATTGGAATTACTATGGGCTTCACATACTGAGGTCTGAATTCAGTTTCTGGTCTTGTTTTTTTTTTGCAAGGTCTGTCAGGGCACTGAGAGGCCAATTAACTGCATCAGTAATTCACCAGTAATGATAAAATCTCAGTCCAGTAGAATTATGGACTCCCTAATCTAAGGTCTGGATCCAGTTTCTGGTCCTAGATTTTTTAATATGGGCTGATAGGACACAGTTAATTGCATTGATAAATCACCAGTAATTATGAAAGCCCTGATGTGGAATAGCGCCAGATTTGAAGGTCCCTGGGATCTCTGGCCCTTGTCAGGAGATCCTGTGATTCATCCTCAGTTTTCAGGAAAGTATAACTGTCCTGGATCTCTGTAGGATGCTCCCATTTACCCACATCAATTTGAGAAAATGAGAAAATGAATCGGTGTTCAGTACTCCCCTCCAAGCATTTTGAGCCCTGAAGAGCTGGAAGGGGTCTAGCTAGCAGAAGAAATAGCCCATGACTAAACTGAGAATACTACTAGTACTACTACTACTACTAATAATAATAATAATAAAAATATCATCATTATCATAATGACTTAATACAATGTATGTTTCCCAACATAAAACATCTAATGTTAATGTTGGCCTAACGTTATTTCTGTAACTAATGTGAGCTGTGTAAAATCTCTTCAGGGAAATGGGGGTGGGGGGGGGGGAAGACCATTCCTTTCATTTTAAACACTGTCTAGCTGTTTCAACTCACTGACTGTCACTTAATAGCTCATTAAATAGCTACTTTTCTGGTGACGCACATTTGAATTATAATTATACTAGGTGTCTTTTTGTAAATAAACAAATGACATTTTCTGGCTAACAAAGAAATCAAATGTTGAACCTACTGTAAATGTACTTGTTAACAAATAAGTGTATTTTTAGTTCATATTAAGTGAGCAACAAGCTAAATCTCAGTGAGTGGTAATTACATACATTTTTGCTAAATTGTCATATACCCTCACCTACTTTCTAGCTGTAGCATTAGCTAGAGCACTGTCGCTAACTTATAACAGCTAACAATAAAAGCTATAATTACAGAGGCATCAATGGGGGGCATTCGAGGGCCAGACCCCCCTACACACACTCCAGCACATTAGTGTCGCTCATATGAATATGGGTCATGACTGCCCATGCACGCCCCCATAGTCAGTTAGATGCTAGCCTGGTAGGCCTGCTCTGACGCCGGCCCTGTATAACTATTTAACAGATGATGCCACTGCAGAAGCTTTCACAAGGCCAAGGGGCCAGGCACAAGTTAAATGTTGATAATCTGACAAAAATATGTTGAGAATGTAGGTTTTGCAAAAAGGTGTGATCTAACAGTTTCACATGAAAGCGTGTAGCAGCTCAAAGCTATCAAAACGATATTTAAGAATCATAAATAGCACTTTTACTGAACACGCTGCTTGGACTCTTCTTCTGCACTATATTTGCTTTCCCTTTTTTTTTTAAATAGAAGATTATTTCTATAATTTTTTTAGAAGATTATTTCCCTCCTCACGGGGGAAGATTGAAGACCCTGTGGGCTCCAGGCTCCGCCCTCTTCCATCTCCACGTCTGAACTGAGAGAGAAAGGGTCTCACGGAGATGAGCCTTTACAGCTCATTGCATCATTTGGAAGGGCTTTATGTGAATTTAACATTTAGAACTCTGGCCTCCCATGTGCCTGGATGAAAGTGTGTGTTAGTGTGTGTGTGTGCGTGTGTGTGCATGCTCTAGGCCGTACTGTAGCGCGTGGTTCCTGCTGATAGCTCCTAACAGCTTCTGCCAGGCCTTGACCCGAAGCAGTAGTGCGGATGACTTTTACTGAAAATGTTTGACCCCTGTAGAATTGTTCCTATTACTTATGCTGATTATGCTTTTCCTTTTTTTTTCTCTTTTAGCTGATAAGCATATTCGGCATGCAAACTCCTTCACTTCTTGAATGCATTTGGGGTGGAAACGTTAAGGAAGGCCTCAGCACTTCCTCAATTTACATATTTGACTGTATCTCATACTGATATTCGCAGCGCAATCGAAAGAAGCCGAAAACACAATTGAGACAGACGGTCCTTCTACTTACTAAGTGTTCCCTATGGAGTCGTATGCAGAGCTTTCTGAATGCATAAAAGCGCTGAGCTATATGGCTAGAAACCCATATCAGCGCAATCTATCACACACACACACACACACACACACACACACACACACACACTGTCCTTCTATTTCTGTATGGTTCAGTGATGTTATCTTATTGCGGAAAAACTTGGATATCTTTAACAATGGTGGCGAATGGAACCAGATGTCATAATGTCTCTAACTCAAATACAGTCATTTAATTTTTTTCAACCATCCTACCAGTTCAAGTGTCATCTGTGTTTATACGGAAATTGATGGTTAAATAGTAAATCTGAACTAAATCAGTTTTCTTTGGGGACTATATTGCCTCACCACCCCCTGCATGTATCCCTCCACCATAAATAGTTTTAGTTTTAGGGCTAAAAGCTTCTCAAATCTCTGACACAACCATATAACATTTTGTCAGTGAGATTTTAGAGGCAGACGTTTGGTCCCATTCTCCACCTCTGTGAAGAATGTTGCTCCAGAACAGACACCAAAATCACTCGGAGTGACATCGACATCTTAACGAGCAAATAATGCAGGAGATTTGAGAAATTTGTAGTTTTCGTCTTTTACCGCAGACTTCTGAGCTGCACTGTGTTCAATGTTAATGTCGAATAGACACAAAAAAAACCTCCACAGTTGATTTCGGGTATTTGGGCTGTCAGTCATGGGGTCAGTCGCTGGGTTCCCAGTTGCCTGTAATGGCTCTTTTGAAATTCAACCCTACTGTGCTGCCACGGAGGAGGTTAGGCTGCTTGAGGACGTTCTGCTGGAGTGAAAGGTTTGGGAATGCGGCTTGCTCTCTGTGAAGAGATCCGGTCTGAGGGAGGGTGTGAGGTTCAGCCATTCTCCTGCATTTAGTTAAACACTGACCTAATAAATAAAATGAAACTAATAATAAAACAATACATAAATACTTTTTAACACAACACAGGTTAATTTTAGTTCTTCAGCAGTAGCCTCACATTCTATACACACATAGTGCATGACATATAATATATTTTATTGTATATCATCATTATAATAATGATCATATAAGAACTGATGAACTGATCAATATTAATGAAAGAAAATTGCAATAAAATCCATTTATAATTGCATATATTATTACAGAAAGAAAACATATTTAATAGTAATTTATTTTGGTTATACAATATATAAACCAATATATAAAATATATAAACTATATATAAACTAATCACATTCTAATCCAGGACCAGGTCATTCAGATTTCTGTCACAAAATGATGATATACTGACACAATATTACAATGTATACACATTCACACACACATACATGATCTAATTTTTGTGAGTAATCTGGAGGCCGACAGCATTATAGATTCATGAGGGTTTCCAGTGGAAACTTCAGCATGCTTGATTTCCAGTTGACTATATTCTTTGCATCTCCAGCAGCGTCCAACTGGCATGGACCCAGCAGCATCTTTCAAACAGGAACGAACACAAGCATAGCCCTCTCACAGAGCTTCTCACATCCTGGAGTGGTTAATCGTTGGCTTGTACGAGTGGAATATCTCAGGAGTGGATGTGCTTTAATAGTAAATTGGATTTTGGTGCCGTCAGCCAAGGAGTATTATTCAAAAGCTATTGAACTGAATACTCAATGACACCATGGACTTGAGGCAACTTTTGAGGCAATGCCTGGTGGAAGCATGTACCCCACCCAGACCTACGATGTAACCGCTCTGGAAAAACATTACTGCAATAATGTATTTTTATTAAATATTGTCAGTATTGAACTGACAATATTTTTCTTGACTTCCAAATCAAAATATTGTTATTTGAAGTATAATTTTAAAGGAAATTACAAAATATCCAAGTAAGAGAAATGATCCAGTGCTTACAGGACTTATATAATTCAAAGGAACTCTTAAAAAAATGGCAATAATTACCTGTGACGAATTTCTAGTAGTGTTTTACCATCCAACTGGTCTCACTGTGAGATGGGAGTGTGAATTACAGCAGTGTTTTATACTTTTCCTCACTAATTAGTGCTTCATAAAGCAGAATAAGGTGCTTGTGTAGGAATTTTACAGACACAGAATGGTTGTCATACTCAGGGATCTCTTTTTTTTCCAGAGCTGTATAACTAGTAGTTCCCAGCATGCCCTATGTTCAGTTGGCAGCAGCCTTGAAAGGAATGAAGAAGGCCAAGTGCTGCCCATCGTCCAGGATTAGGTTGGAGAGGAGGAGCAAATTGATTAGGGGGGAGTTTAGGTTGGCTGCATTACTAATCAGGACCACTATGGCCATGACTTGGTGGTGAAACCTATCATGCACATGATGACCAGCACAGCAGGCAACAGGAACCATCAGCTCACCCTGTGCTGGTCTTCTGGTGCCTGTATCATTTCCTGTATTCATGTTCACACAAACCATGTCCAGACTGGTCTCATTCATGATTCCCCGCTAGTGCCAAGTTTGACCAGAGCAGCTCTAACTTCAAAAAAACCCCAAAGACTCTTCTCCTGATTCATCTGTCCTAAATCACATCTGCTGTTATATCTGAATAAACTTTACACCTTCTCCCACTACTGCATACTAAAAGATTTAGCACCTCTTGTTCTCTCATTGTTCTCTAGCTTGAGTGTTTGTGTTGCTTTGGATGGAAGTATCTGCCACACGAATGAATTGTAAGGTAGTGGAGAATTTGTGAACCTACCATGCTCCATGAAGATCCATTTTACAGAATGCTTACCTAACCCCCCGCCACCATCAACAATTATGAGAACATTCACTGTAAACAAGTATGATGACAACCCTCCCCTCATCAGCAAATATAACCAGATAGATGAGTTGCGCTTTTCATACCAGACGACAGAACCTTTTCCTTTAAGCTTTGCTACGATTATGCGCGGTCATTACACTGAAGTTGTCCTCCTGCCTTTCCCAGCAGCATCAATTTCAGCATGTCTCCACATAACAAGCCTTTCATTAAAGGAGAATCTTCAGCTTGGTGTACGGAAAGGAAATGCTGCAACAGCGTTGATGTGTCGCATCTCTGAATAATGCATGTGTCAACCTGGCAACCCTGCGGACTGATGCCATTATGTGACCTGGCAACCCTTGTCGCAAGAAACTAATACCATTACACAAGTTCTCCAGGCAGAGGCCAAAAAAACGTGAGGTGGTTTTAATTGAATTTTTTAACGAGCTGGCGCGGCGGGTCTGGCTCAAACAAGATAACGTCCTCTAATAAAAATAAGACCTCCTCTCCTAATGAGAAGAAGGTTCGGGCAACCTCATTTGACTTGTGACATCCAAGAGAACAAATATTTGAAGGGATGATGGGGAAGAATACAGGAAAAAAATGGAAGAAAGGAGGAGAGAGAAAGCCGGCAGGACCGGTGTGGCTCAGAAAGAGAAATGTACGCTTTGTGAGGAGCACTTAAAGGCCTTCCTGACTTCGCTCGCTTCGTCATGTGGGCCGTATGGCGGCGATTTTGCCTGCGGTCCAGAGGTAACTGCAGCAGAAAGCCTGGCAAGTTCGCAGAAGTTGCTAATGAAGAGCGCTGCTGTACGAGCTGGTGCTACATGACTAATGCTGCATGAGCTAGCCTCCAGCGAGCGCTGTGTGTGGGAGGACAGAGAGAGAGAGAGAGAGAGAGAGAGAGAGAGAGAGAGAGAGAGAGAGAGTGGGAGGGAGGAAGAAAGGTTGAGAGAGAGAGAAAGTAAGATAGATAGAGAGAGAGAGGGGGGGTGTGGGAGAGAGAAAGGGAGGAATGAAGAAAGGACAGGGAAAGACAGATATAGAGTGGAAAAAAGGGACCAACTGCGGCAGAGGAGGAATAATCAACGCTAGTCAATCGGGGAAAGAGTCCACTGAGACGTCTCTTCCTCTGTCTGTTCTCTAAATAACAGAAACAGGGATCTCCCTGTCCCTGCTGGCATCTTAATTCCTTCATTTCGTTTTGATGCATTTTTTAAGAAGTTAATGTGGCTCACACACATATGAAGCTAACAATAAGCAAAGGCTGACACTTACTCTGGCATATTAAGAGGAGCTAACTTTTCTTCATGGGATTCTTTTTCTCCTTCATTTCTGGAAAATTGGAACTTTGCAGTGTTTTAAGTGCCTGTTTTAGATACAAGCACTAACATAGCTAACACTGAGTGGAAGATAACAGGAGATGAGAGCTAGCACCTAAACCACTTCAGCTAAACAAATTTTCATCAGCAGCAACCACTTTAACTGCCAGACATTCTACTTATCCTTCCACATTTGTGCATTATTGAATGGATAAGCATGGATAAACAAAAAAAAAGTCATTCAGAGAGAGTTTGGTGTGAAAGCCTCCATTCTAGAGAAACCTGCCAGTGGTGGTGAATGGAACTAGATGTTTGCCTCTAAAAGCTTGCTCATAGAAAGTTATTCCATTAAATTGTCATGAATATACTGCCAGACTTCTAAATATTCTTCTTCTAAATAAGCAGGAATATTCTTGCGTGGATGTTAACATTGGGTTTGTGCAAAATCATTTCATAATTTTTCACCTATCATTTTTCAAAAATATTAGCTTTATTTTACAGATTTATTCTGAATATATGAGTGGGGAAACATTTAGATACTTTCAGAAAGATGTACTGCCGAGGGCTTAGGTTTGATTTTGACATTGATAGGGCACATATTCCAACCCTACAGGCTGTTTCTGTCATCCACATAAAGATACACCATAAATTTAAAAATAAATAAAAACACAGTCCCGTAATCACAGATCACAAGAAATTCTTCATTTTAATTTTCTACTGACTTGAAGACAGGTAATGTTACCTTTTCAAACCAACTATCTAGGAATCTGTATTTCCATCTAAACATAAAAATACTATTTAATAATTGTTTACACATGATAAATACAAGAATCAACAGCAAATGTGATATGTTCTATATGTTTGAGCACAGAAGTGTTAGTATAAAGACTAACAATTGTCCTTCATACACTGGCTGCACCTTTATTTAATTTTTAGGAATTTAGGTTTGTAGTCTATTCCCTGCTCCCTATCAAATTCAACATCCTCGTGTACTACATGATACCGCCAAATAGCGTTAAAAATGCTGAGCTGTCTCAGCTGAGCTTGAGTTTAGATTCAGCACACGCTGCTGCCCATAGGCCACAAGGAAGGGTTAAATGAGTAAAGAAATTGGCTATGGCTTTTCCATTCACCAGATCTCTGCCCATTTGAAGGCCTATAGGACGTTTTGTGGTGAAAATGTGGTCAGTGGTCTCTACCACCATCTTCAAATCACTAATGGATTACCATTCAGAGGAAAGGTGTTCCGTCCCTCCAGGGCCAGCCCATAGACCTGCAACATCTATGAAGCAGTGGTGGGCCTAAGACACTTTACATTAGGTTTTCCTTATTTATTACCTATTTGGTTTTAAATTGTAGGAAGGATAGAATTTGGTTGGAATCTTTTCAGGAACTCTTATGCCGCCTATCTGAAGGGCGAGAGGTGTTTCCACATCCATTACTGTGCTGGGCCGATGTAAATGCCCTATTGCATAGTGTCAGTCAATGCCTGGTCTAATGTCTGTCCCCAGACGCCCCAGCGTCTCCGTGTAATTGACAGACTGATGAAAGTGTCGGGGCTGAATCCCGTTTGAGTGACACTTCAGTGATGCAGGTGCCTCTAAATCCTTGGGAACAAGGACTTATGAAGCCTGTAGCTCAGGCTTCTCTGTATCTTTCTTTGAAGAGTGACACCCCTGTGCCTAAGCCCCCAGAAACTATTAATACAGCCCGAGGAGACCACGCGCCCTGCAGGATGCTGGTTCTCTTAGCAGGTATCACCTGAGCACCTGAAGAATACAACTCATGCCAAAGGCATGTTCCCACGACTTCATGTCACTTTTTAATACAAAAAAGTAGAGTCTCTCATTGAAAGGTATGATGCATATGACCCCTTGTAATTCCCCCATTAGGGTTAGGGTTACTTGGAACATGCATACAAACACAACACCCCTCATGAAGCATCCCCTGTTGAAATGAATGGAAGGGCACACAAGTATCTTTGTAAATTTTTGATCGCCTCTTCATCATTGTGCTGAAATTTGACCATTACCACAAGTTACACTGAAGCTTGTGTTTTTTCTTCTCTGGCAAAGTTACTTTTTTTGAAGAAGGTTACATTACAGCAGTGGCAAACCCGGCTTTTATGTTAGATTTTTTTTTCATTTTCTAATTGAGAGTAGCATATGTTCTCCAAATGTTTTCACTGTTTAATGTTCAAAGCTCGCTGGTGAACATTTGAAGGCAGGGGGGTTAGTGTTGGAGCTTCTATTGAGATTTCTTGTTTAAATAGACTTTTTTTTGTCATTTTTTTCTAATCTTTTATCTTCGTTTCTAAGCTTTTATCTTAGTTTGATCTGTTTTTGATCTTTTTTTTTCACTTTCAAAATGATCCTTTGTAAGATTATAGTTTTGGTTCCCTGTAGTTTGTACCAGGGTTATTTTGAATGACCACATCTCAGACTTTGTGTGACGTCCACACAGCCGCACGAGGCCGCAATTGTGTTTTTGTTTGGTTGTTGGTTATGGGTCTCTTATTTTGAAATAAGTGTGTGCTCATGTCTATGTTCTCATTGTCAGCTGTGTTGGGTTTTGTTCAAATGATTTGGGATTCTGATTGGTTTATGTCTAAGAGTGTTCATGTTTTAGTTGCTGGTTATTTTGTTCACTAAGGCCCTCACATTTTCCCCTTAATGTTTCCCAATCCCTTTAATGTTCTTGTTTTATGTTAACTTTGTGTTTAAAGGCCCTTGAGCCTGGTTATGTTTTTGTTGAGTAGAGTCTGTGACCGCTCCTCGCCTCACTTCTCCCAGCATGGGCTGCCGTGACATTTTGTGTATTGTTGGTTCCAGAAGTGGGGAGTAGAGACTGGATTTGACAGGAATGTGAATGTAAAGTTAGTAGCAGCTAATCACGCTCTGTAACTCCTCCCCTGTCACACACCCACACAAAAATCTGTGCAAAAACCTGATGTGAGGTTTCGCATTGTGCATTTAATCATGACCATTATGTGCAAAATGGTTCTATGCAATAGTCTTATTATGTGCAGGATCACTACTTTTGTCACTATTAGTGCAATAACTGACTTAGTACAGTGAACAACACCAGACACTATTTGTGTTAATATGCAAAAGACTTCAGCAGTCATTTCATTTATTTGTCTATTGTATTTATATCCTCCTCTTTTACTCACCACAGCATTTCATATAAATAGTGTGTTTGGGTGAATTTTATTTTGACTTTATATAATATTTGTTATTGTTCTTGTATTTGTGTCTATGTGCAATCATAGCTTAACAGTTTCCACTGGGATCAATAAAGGTTTCTGATCTGGAATCATACAAAAAAGCTCGAGAATGAGGAGAGCACACACACACACACACACACACACACACACACACACACACACACCACTGCACAATAACACCACAAACAAGGCAGACGAGCGGAAAAGCATGCTCAGTATCACGAGGGATGGTGTCTGTGACGCAAGGCCTCTCTTTCGGAAGTCGTCTGAAAAAATAAGTTGGGTTGAAGAATTTTTTTTTAAAAAGAGCAGAAGAGCTTTGATGTTTCCCGACGTTTCTTGTTGTCGACATCAGAGCTCTCACACCAGGAGCTCTGCTTGACTGTGGTCTTATTGATTTAAAAGATTACGCATGGCTCAGAACACTATGAATATCCTACCCCGACAAATGAGATTTCCTATTATATGCGGAAATCAGGCACTCAGACTTTCCAGATCGACTTCTATTTCAAAGCAGCCGACCCACATTCAGCACGATTTCACCCTGAACTTGGCATGCATGCAGCATCCCATACAGCACCTGCACTCAAGATATACAGGACTGGGCAAAAGTCTAAGGCACTTGTGAAAATAATATTTGCAAACCCTTTTGGATTAACAGTGAGGTTTTTTTTAACATTAATTTTTACTAAATATTCTACATGAAACTAATAAGCATAAATAACATTACGCAGTAAATAATGGTTTTATATCAGTGTGTTTTGTGTGGAATCCAATATTACTTGTAGTTTCATCAGAAACCTGGTTTGGCTCAAATCAGTCCTTCATTAAATTATATCAGGAGCTGCCAATGGAGTTTCACAAATTCACAGCTGGAGGATCAGAGGAGGAATCTGGAACCAAACCGGTGTTCTCCTCATCAGCTCACATAATATTACAAACAAAACAAATCTTCAAATGTTTTACTGTTTTCTTGTTTGTTTGTATTAATGCTACTGTTAACTTTGCTGGCAGAAATACACTTTCACACATGCTGAGGAAAATGGCTTTAAACAATTTGCATGGGTCCCTTGGACCATGGCTAATGCTACATAAAATGGTTCAAAATCTTCACAGACACACAAACTTATACACCTAGAGCCAGTTTAGTATCCCCAATTTACCTGACATGCATGTGTTTGGACTGCAGGAGAAACAGAGCTACATAGCCCATATGGAGCCTATATGGAATGTTGTTTAGGGAAAAATAGTGGAGAATCTGAGCTAAGTCAGTTATCATTTTGGCCCAGAATGCCCTGCATGTATCCCTCCAGCATTTTTTCTGGTCCTGTTCAAGTCCAAATACCAGTTTTATTTGTCACATGCATAGTCATACAAGTACAACACAGTGACATTATTTCTCTGCATTTAACACATTCACAAAGTGAAGCAGCCACCAATGGGGCGCCTGGGAATGTGTGAGGGGACGGTACTTTGCTCAAGGGTACCTCAGCGATGACACTAGCAGTTGGGATTTGAACCCAAATCCTCTGATTGCAGGTTCCTAACCACTAGGCCATCCAGCTGCCCCAGGGTGAACAATTCTGTGTTTCGCAACAAACCCTATCCGAACGCCTTTAAAAGACTAGCTGATTCCTTTACAAACCTCACTGTGTGACACGGCACTACTATTCTTGTAAAAAATGTGAGTAGATTTACAATGATGTGTGTGAAGGTGTGAAGATGTGTTCCTTTTTTTCTCCTCCATGATGTGTGGATCTATTAGTAATTTCTTGCTGCATTTTGATTGGCTGGTCAGTAGATGTAGGTTTTTTGTGACATTGTCAGAAAATAATTGCAGGCTCTCTTTGGTTGCCACAGTAGAACCACAGTTCGGGGCCACGACCAAAGAAACCGCAACAATTTCACATCTCTTGTCTGAGAACAGAACAAATGCATGCAGTGCATACCAGGCATTAGACATCGTAGACAAATACGGTTTAATAGACATTAGTTAATTAAATTCCAGCCTCCTCACCAGCCCACATGCCTCTGCAGCCTCCTGATGTAGCATCATCGTATCATTCACTGCTAGATTCTCTTTCCTCAGGTTTTTCTGTGCAGGTTAGCGGGTGTGGATTAGAGCTGCTCCTGCTGCTGGGAGTCTCTTTTTGAAGGCCAGGAACCTGACCCTTCAAAACCTCCCTCACTGCGAGGCTGCAGGGTCATGTTTTCTGGCAGCATCACTCACTGTATGGGGCCCAATTAAGCCAAAGAGGGCTTTGCAGCCGAGACAGCAGAGAACACAGCCTTAAACCCAGGCCACACTTATTCACAGTGGGTTTGGTGTGAAAGGCCCTGTTATAGAAAACTCTCACAGTGGGAGTGAATGGAACTGCGTGTCTCAAGAATCTTAAAAGCTCCCTCAATTAAAGTTACCAAACAGAATGGTTATGAATCCACTGCCTGGTGGCTGATATATTGTTTATGAATAGTTTTGAAAAAAAATATTTTTTGGAAACCCATTCCTGGTAGAGGGATACATGCAGGAGGTCATGAGGCAAAATAATCCCCAATTAATTAATTCAGACTTACCACTGTGTCACTATCATCAACTATAGATGTAACCACCTAGAAGGCATATGGAGCTTCAATAGTAGTCAATGGTGATTCAAATTTCTATTTATGTGTCAGAGACGTCTGGTTCCATTGACCACAACTGTAAATAAAAGTTTGAGTATGATGAACCCAAACTCTGATTAAATTCATTAGAACTCCTTTTTTAGAACGTTTATGAATGTTGCTTAGGCCATACAGAGGTCGTAGCAATTCAGAACTCGATTAAAAACTTTCTCTATGAAGCAGATATCTCAAGAAATCCGAGCTGTTCCACAGACAGCCTTCACCTGAGACTCCAGACAGGTTTGTTGTTCCTGTGTGGTTTAAAAAAGGACCAAATCTGTTTTTTACAGTCACTATGGGCCAGCTTGCCCCCAAACAAATCAGAAGGCTTGATTCGATGAAGAGCAGCTTCAAAGCTTTCAAGATCTGATGGTGTGTCTCGGCGTTTGTCTGTGTTTCTGCGGCAGCTCGCCTTTAATCTGAGAATTCTGCGAATTTCACGGACTGAACAAAGCCAACGGTGTAATGAAACACGATGCAGGAGGACCTTCCTGCACACAGTGGGGGACATTCTCAATGGGAATATAGTAATCGGATTGATGTCTTCAAATGGGATAATCTATGTTTCAGGTGCATATATATCGAGTAGAACAGCTTGAAAATCTACATTCACAAACCACTCTGCACTCACATATGAAAACTTTTGGCCTGAGGGTCTTCAGCTGGTAACCAGGAAACAGGACAAACCTACCTCACTGTATCTCACCTGCCTCTCTCCCTCACTCTACCTCACCTGCCTCTCTACCTCACTATACCTCACCTGCCTCTCTCCCTCACTGTATCTCACCTGCCTCTCTACCTCACTGTACCTCACCTGCCTCTCTAGCTCACTGTATCTCACCTGCCTCTCTACCTCACTGTACCTCACCTGCCTCTCTCCCTCACTCTACCTCACCTGCCTCTCTACCTCACTGTACCTCATCTGCCTCTCTCCCTCACTGTATCTCACCTGCCTCTCTACCTCACTGTACCTCACCTGCCTCTCTAGCTCACGGTACCTCACCTGTCTCTCTCCCTCACT
>JBBMFX010010904.1:0-12951 GCA_037832545.1 Rhabdalestes septentrionalis | reverse complement strand
GGTGCCGTTTCAGAACCGTGCAAAACGCCGGTTCTGTTTCTGTACTTTCACATCAACTTGCAGGTTCTGCAGGTCTCGTGCTGTTTGTGTTCTAGAGTGAAGTTTCTCCACACGTGTGATGTGTGTCTCTGTTCTCTGCTGCGTCTGTACAGACCAGAGACACATCTTGTTGTTTGTCTCCACTCTACATGCCAATGGTTCCGCCCCTTCTATGAAGGGACTCTAGTAATTGGTTAAACCAAGGAGCATGTGTCAGCATCAGCCAATCAGAGGCAGAGACTGTAATACATCTAAAGCGAGGGCACAGAGAGAGAAAAAAAAAAAACACGACTAGTCGAGTACTCTCAGAGGCGTCGACTAGTGCCTTTATTGTTGGCTTTTGTGTTAATGCCCTAGTGCAGAACTAGGGAGAAGAGCGTGTGTGAGGGGTGTGTGAAGGCAGAGAATAGAGGGTGTGTGAGGTGTGTGTGGAGGAGGAGATTCAGATTCAAATTCAAGATTCAAAGCGTTTATTGTCTTGTGTCCAAAAGAAGAGGGTGTGCGAGGGGTGTGTGGTGTGTGTGAGGGAGAAGAGAAGAGGGTGTGTGAGGGTTGTGTGGGAGCGAAGAGAAGAGTGTGTGTGAGATTGTCCTGTCTGTGTGTGGTGTAAGCACTCACTCAGCCATAGAGAGAAACTGCAGAATTGTTACTGAGTGTAAGGAAGCAGAAATCCAGACCTTCGGCCTTCCTGAGTAAACACTGACTTACAGTGTGGAGTAATCTTCCTCTCAGTCCGGCCTTTAATGGGCTTTAGGCAAGTTTAGGGATTGTGATGTTTATTCCCACTGTGTTCATTTCTCTTGCCTTAACTTCAAAAGACACCTTCTCTCACAATTAATGATGGGAAGTTCGGATCATTTTACCGACTCGGATCTTCGAGTCTCGTTCAGCAAAATGAACGAATATTTTTTCGAGTCATCACGTTCATTTTGTTCATTTTAGCAAAATATAATTAAAATGTTACGGGTTACTTCCCTAACATATCTACTGCTTACACACACACTGATCATACTACAAACAAGACAAAACGATGATGCTATAAGGAGCAGAAATGTTTCATTCATTGTTTACCTGTGTCTTTAATCTATGATACACTCACCTCGCCTCTTATCTGACAAGTTTACGGGTTTCAGTCGTCGTTCGTTCATCACCTGACAGCCCATTTAGTGAACCAATGCAGGCTGAGCCGGAATAAGAATTGATTAGTTAATCTCTCGAGTCTTCCGGTTTGAGTCGTACGTTCATCACGTGACAGCCCCGTAATGTTAACTTATGCAGCATGAATTGGAAAGAGAATTGATTAGTTCATCTCTCGAGTCTTTGGGGTTGAGACTCAATAATTCCAATACAGAAACTATAGGATGTAGCGCAAATGCATGACTGAACGAATCACTAGTACAAGACGACTCGTTGTTCCCAAGTCACATTAAAGATTTGTTAAAAATACACTAATCGTTCATGAAGAACACATCACTACTCACAATATCCTTCAGGCTACTACTCAGGACGCGTCACCAATCAGTGCCGAGCCTGGCGAGACTACAGACAAAGTCTACAGAGACAAATACCAGATATCAGCTCTGATAATGAGCCAGGCTGGTAATTGGTTGACCCCTTCAATAACAAGTGGGGCACATTTCTGACCTTTTCTCCTGACTTGCTATAAAAAGTATAAATGACTCTGTGTGCTCCTCTCTCGTGGCACTGATGCGGCGCTGGACTTTCCGCCGGCTGCTTGTGTTGGGTTGTGTTTACTGGCAGCTTCTGTCTGAGCGAGACCAGCTTTTCTGCCTGAGCTGAGATCACCAGGCTAATCTCTTCCAGGGGAAGTCGCGTGGACACCTTGAGGGGAAGAGCAGCAGAGAAAAACAACAGGGAGGAGGAAGAAGGACTGGGACATGAAGGCCTTCCCAGGAGATCTTTGATAAAAATAAAACCTTTATTATGATGTACATGCCCGTGCTAACGAAGCGCTGCAATACGAGACAGGCACCGTGTTGTTGCATCACTCTGAATGGTTTTTATCTGTGGCTGGAGGCATTTTTAATTACAGACGGGTATACCTAATCTCGTACACCTCACCACATGATTGCCCATTTCTTTAGTGTACGATTGATTGCTTCAGAGTTTCTCCACTTAGTTTCCTTCCACCGCAGCACATCCATCATCCGGCAGGCCTGCCGTTGCGCAATCTCGGAGGATATACTGATGGTTCTTGCTGATTCTCGCTTTGCCGTCTTATGAGCAATGAAAAGTAAGCAGTCATTCTGATAGTCAGCATGTGCATTCTCTCACTGTCCTCTGGGACGCGGCTTTACACTGGAACATATTACCGTAAAAAATGGACTAGGGCAGCTTCATCCTGTCAGAACCAATCCCCCGGAGACCTGCATCCTTCACACCTCAAGCTCTGCTGAGAGCAACAAAAACTACTTTTCAGCACAGACTTCTGAGAAAGAGGAGGCTTGCAGAATGTTTTTTTGCCAGACAAGCCGGGACGCCTCTGCTCTTTCACCGCATTGCTGTTGACCTCCTGCCAGCTCTGAAGCTCTGATGGTTAACCAGTTTATTAAAGTGGCTTGTTGAGTGGAAATGGACCACTATGGGCTTCACTGGAAAGTGGAATATTATCGTCAAATTCCAAATATGTTAAAACCCTACTGAACCAAACAATTTCAAAAACAGCTTTCAGTAATGACTGATTTATCCAATCAACACAAATGACTCATTCTTGTATACCGGATACCTCTCAGATTGGATGTGTTTGAAAAAGTTTGCAGAAATAACTGGAACACTTGCACACGATCCTGCAGTAACTCATCCTGGCATTTCACAACTCAAGGAAAAAAAAAATACCCTAAATTAATACCAGCACTGGTTGTACATGGTGCAAGTCAGAGGTGGAGTTGGAGAAGTACTGTGTGTGGTTAATTATGCGACCTTTGAATCTTTCTAATGATGAAGTGAAGCCAAATTAAATTAAATTGCTTAGTAAAAATCTAATAATGCCAGTGTTCTAGAATAAGATGGCCCCACGGTAGAGAAGGGTAGCACAGTTGCCTCACGCCTCCAGGGTTGGGAGTTTGAATCTAGACCTGTGTGTGTATGTGTGTGTGTTTGTATTTGTGTAAGCTTACATATCCTTCTTGTGGTGGCATGGGTTTTCTCTGGGTTCGCTGGGTTCAGGTGAAATGGGGATTTTAAATTCACTGTAGGTGTGAGTATGTGAGTGAATTGTGTGTGTGTATGTGCCTTGCGGTGGTACCTAACTAAGTACCTGCCTTTTGAGACCAAAACTGCCATTTTCATGTAAATGAGAGACTAAAATGCAAAGAAAACACTACAATTAAACATCTCCTTTTTCTTGTTTCTTCAGTATTGAGCACATAGAAATGGTCCACACACTCTTTACGTGAACGTATATTAGAATTATTTTTGCCTATTCAGTCATCATTTTGGAGATAAACCCCCGCAAAATTCCCAGTTCAGCAGTTTTTTTTTTTCTTAGAACCGAAATAATAATGGTTTTTCGGAAACCTCGCATCTATGCAGAAATCACAGATATCCTCCACCTTTTGCTTTTGAGACGTCCAGGCCTTGTCCGCCACAGCCACTTGTGCGCATGCTAGTTGTTTATGTTTGGGCACAGCGATTAGCAAGGCGATCATACGCCTAAACAGAATGAGCCACTGTTGCTCAGCGCCAGCCCAAACAAACAACCAGCACTAGGCAGAGGGTGCGAGGCCGAGAGGCCCGGACATCACACTCAGTTGTATTCTGAGTAGCCAATCCTAGAGCTTTTTTTATTTCTTCTTGCTGCTTATTTGCTGCTGCCCTGTGACTCAGCAGTCCAGAAGTTCCCCCATGGAGCCTCTCGATTGTTCTCATATTTTTCATTTTGTTCTTCATAAAGCCATGTTTTAATTCTGCAAATTAAATTATCACTATGTTTATCTGCTTATACCAGTGAATCATGAATCACAGTACATTCTATGCAGGAGTAACATCAGTATTTTAAATTCTAGGCACTGCAGGATTTCAGTGTAAACTTTAAAGTGAGAATACGGGTTTACTTTTCTTTAAGGGTAATTTATTACACAATAGGCATTTTTAGGCTTTTATTTAATTTTTTTCCAAACCACAGATTTGGGTTTTTTCTCTATCTGCAAGGGCCCTTGGAACATAACACCCGTGATAAGCGGTGGTTTACTGTACCTGTTTTTCTTTGGGCATATTTAATAAAAAGGTGCATGAAATTGCAGCAGCTCTGCCTTCTAGATAGTAGGAATGTCCCTTTTTCTCCAAAAATAATATGAATGCGTCACACCTTTGGTGGCCCCAGCGGTGTCTGGACTGATCCAGAGGTGAGGCTGCCTGCAGTGAAGAGGTGAAATCTGTGGCGTGATGAAGGGCGATTTGACGACATGGTTGGCTAACCAAGCACCGTGTCTGGTCCTCGTGTCCTCATGCTTTCATTAAGCTTTCCTGACTCTCTCCCTGAATGATTTATGACCCGTTCTCGCTCCCTCACCTGGGCCTCCAGCCACACAAGTCCCAGAGCAAAGCAGTGTGCTTCTCTCTCTCCGCACCTTTATCCACCTCAGCCAAACTCCATTAGAATAATTCACAATGAGGCCTGACTTTAATTAGGCAGGCTGAACACACAAAGGCTCTGTTCGTACACAGAACCCCGCAGTCACTGAAAAACAAGAGCAGTGCATTAAATTTTGTGCAAACAAATATCACATTCACACAAATACAAAACATATCAATATAATGAATAATAAACTGAAAGAGAAATTGGTATTAATGTATAATTTATTTCAGTGGAGATTTTCTATGCAATGGAATCAAATAAATTCAATACACTAATTTTTTGGTAGCACTTTATTTTGAGTGGCCCTAGATGATGCTTTGTAGATGGCCACCTAACATTCTTTAAAATATATGCAAACATCAGAATCAGAAAAGTTTATCGAAGCCAGATGAACAGCACAGACACACAGAGAGACAAAGACAAGAACAATAGAAAATATATTAAAAAGTCAAAATAAAACTGTCAAGAAAATACCCTGAAAATACACTGTACTAAATATGATATGCTATGGACACAATATGGAAACAATATACTTCATAGCACCAAATTCTATTACTAACCTTAATTCTGACTTCAGTCCAAAACGTAGGTTTAAAACTAACCTCAAACAAAACCTAAACCTAACCTAAGCTTAACTTCAAGCCTGATTTTAAACCTAACCATAATGGGGCTTTCAGACCGAACACGGCATGCGCTGCGCTTTGCTCTAATTTCCTATGGCTTGCATGACGCAGCACCACGCGCCTCTTGACAGGCTTGTGCGAGCACCGCAGTCAAAGTTGAAATTTGTTGAATTTTCAAAGTTGAAATTTGCGCCACGGCGCACTGTGGCACTTTTGCGTAAGCAATAGAATCAAAGCATTCAAAACACACACACACACACACACACACACACACACACACACACACACACACACACACACACACACACACAGAGGGGATGGAGATGTAATGTGCATTAGCAACAACATTTATTATTATTCCTGTTATTAGTAAATGTGATGTAGCAGACAATCTATTTTGCATTCTTCTTGTGAAGTGATTTTTACCAGCTAAGTTGATATCAAAATGAGATTATGTCCTTTAACTATGAATACATGGGCGGATCTACCGGGGTTGCCACCCCTGTTGCCACCCCAGTTGGCAGCAATGAATGAATTAAAACGTCTACCATGTTCCACACTCCAGCCCAGTCGGTGGCAGTAATGCCAACTGGCATTAAAACTGAAGGAAGAAGGAGGTTTGGAAAACTGAGCAACGTGAAGTGAGTGAGCTGGGAGTTGTGAGGAAAGGAAACACAGGAGGAAAGAGGTAAAAACAGTGGATAATGAGAGGATAAAAATCAGGTCAAATAACGATATTTCACTAACCAAACATGTAATGTTAGCTAGGTCTGACATTACAAACGCTTACATTGGTTTAATGTCTGGCCAAGAAAACATTGTAATGTTACTTTGAATCCTACAGAAATGAAGGGGAAAGATAACATACATAGTTTTTTTTCGCAACAAAGAGAAAGGCAAGTGAAAGTAAAAAAAATCAACTGAGCAAGATAGACGGAGACGATGAGGTGGAAGGAGAAAGAAAAGAGGAAGATGAGGGGGAAGGAAAGAGAAAGGAGGAAGACGAGGTGGAATGAGCAACAGATAGAGACACAAAAGGCCAAGGTGACCAGGGAGAGGAGGAGGTGGGAGAACACAGTGGTGAACATATGGAGGGAGAGCATCACCAAGATGAGGAGGGAGAATGCAAGAAACAAGACAATGTGCAGGGCTTAGACAGTGAAAGGGAAAGGAGAGTGCCTGAGCCATTATCAATGGTCTCCAGTCGAGCTGTTCCACATGGTATGGAGATTGTCACTTCTTGTTCGTGTTCATATGTAACTTAATTTACTATGCAGCAACAAAGATGGAGATTTTGCTGTAAAGTGATGTAAGGTATTTAAGAGACATTGTTAGACATCTTCAAATAAATATAAATATTCATGTTTGCCTTAATATGAATAATTGGGGAAACTTGTCAGTGTGAATGTGTGATGAGATGGGGACAGATTTTTAATATTTTGTGTACAATGTATTTTAGGTCTATTGCTCAGATTAAATTCTAAAATGAACAAATTAACATAGAAATACTCTACCAGGCTAAAATGTTAGTGTGTGTTTACACAGTCTGATGGTTACTTATTGTTATATTATATAATTAGTTCAGATGTACTGCAGTTTGTATCTTTCCTTCCCTTCATCTTCTAGACATATCCAAGTCCAGGTGTGAGGTGCCAGTGCAGCCAATGCGCGGAAGTTCCCCTAAGACCCTCCAGGGAGGAGCCAGGAGAAGCTTCCGCAGTGACTGGTACAAATGTCATCCCTGGATAGAATATTCACAATTGAAAGATGCAGTGTACTGTTTTCCTTGTAGGCATTTTTCCCTCTCTGATGTTCTAAGGACAGTTCTTGGAGGGTCATGATAACTGAAAAATGGCAACAATGAAAGACAGCGTTTTCTTTTCTCATGCCAGGGGCCTCATTTATAACCGTTGCGTACGCACAAAACGGACCTAAAATATCCGCACGCTTCGTTCTACGCACACGTTGCGATCTATAGAAAACCACTTGATGGCAGAATGTGCGTATATGTGCGCAAACACTGGCCCATGCATACGAACATTTTGGAAGAAAAGAATTTGACCGCGAGTGAAGAGATTCAAAGAATCCAAACGTTTTCTGTCATGTGTACAGTACAGATTACAATTCTTTGTGCAATTAATTTCTTTCTTTGCTTTCCACACATAAATGCTGAGGTTAGGTTAAGCAATTTAGTTTATAAACAAAACAAAATTTAAACAAAAGTATGAAAAAAAAAAGTAAATAATAAGTGTGATGTGCAGATGTGGATAATGTTGTGCATTTGCAAATGAAGGAAATGTGTAAAGGCGCAATAATTACAGTATGATCAAAAATTACAGTAAGAGGGTGAATATATTAGTATATTTATAATAATTCCTTGTGTGCCTAGATACCTAGATGTGGGCTTTTGGAGCTTTGTGCTGAACTGGGTCCAATGTTAGAGAGATCCCGGTACAAATACAGGCAATAAGGGCTAAATTTGAAAATGAATTCATTTTTGTAACTAGAAAACATGTGCATTCGATTAACGTGCAAGTTATCTGTGATGCTGACATGGTCCTGACAAACGTGGTTGCACAATAACCTGATAACTCCTTTATCCTGGAACACAGCAGTGAAGGGAGCACCATGTTGGCAGAACTCACTTCGTTTACAGCCGTAATAACCTGCTGCCACTCGCTGCATTTTTTTTGTTCATCACCCCACTACTGTGACCAGCAAACAAAATGTTTTTTCAGTTTTTTATTACCCCCCATGAGCACATCTATTTGAGTCTCAGAGTAATTTATCTTCTTACTTATCCCTTTGGCTGCCATGATGCTTTTTTTCAGATTCACATCGGGGGCTTAAATATTCATGAAGTGATTTGCATTTACCATGTATGGTTGAACGGTGGCGTGTCGAGGGTGGAATGTGCGGCAAAATCCACGTGCGAACAATCCCAGGTAGGGTGTGATTTATAAAGCTGACTTTTCCTTTCAGTATACCATTTTCGTCTTTTGGTCGTACGTACACGTTCAGTATGAGTTCTACGCAAAGTTTTATAAATGAGACCCCTGATCTGAAGGCCGTGTAAATGCAATGTTTGCATGGACAGAGAACAAGAAAATTATGAATAAAAATACTTCAATGTTTGGAATAATGGATGAGCAAAAAAAGAAGCAGGTGGCTGAAAATCAATACGACATTAAAACATTAGCTGAAATTTTAGTTCTAACAGCCACAGAAAACGTAGCACAGCGGGGTCACCGAGAGTCTCTTGACTTTGAAAAAAAAGGGTGTTTTTCTGTCTATGTTAGGCTTGTTAGGTAATCATGACCCCATCATTAAAAAAAGACTTGAAAAACAAGCTAAACATGCAAAATACACGATAACAATACAGAATGAAACACTGGAGTGCTTGGCTGCAATGGTCAAAGAGGAAATCATCCAGGAAGTAAAAACGAGCAGGCAGTTTTCAGTTATTGTTGATTAAAATAAAGAAAAGAGCAAATGTAATTTGTTTGGAAATATTTTTACAACAGTGTGGTTCATGAAAGCTTTCTGGAGTTTGAAGTGGCAGAGCACCTGGATGCCGCTGCCTTAAGTGACAAGATTATATCCTTTCTTGAGAGGCATGGGCTGGAGTACAAGAAAAACCTCGTAGGACAGGGCTACGATGGCGCAGCAGTGATGCGTGGGGCACATGCAGGTGTTCAAGCAAAATAAAAGAAGTAGCCAAACATGCCTTCTATGTTCACTGTGGTACACACTGCTTGAACTTAGTTATAGTAGACGCTGTAAAAAAGTGTGGCAGATGCAGGAAACTTTTTTCTCATTATTGGAACAGTTCTATGTATTCATGTCTGATCTTATGTACATAACAAATGGCTGGAAGAGCAGCGGGAGATGTTTGATGGTGCACCAAGGGAACTCCAACAGCTAAGTGATACACGTTATGGGCCTGTAGGCACATAGCATGTCGCAATGTTATGTACAGGTTGCCTGCAATAGTACATGTGCTTGAAGAGATCGCTTCTGAGAACCATCCACAAAGAGCTGTTGAAGCAAGAAGGATATTGGATATGTGGAGTGAAACACTTGATTTATGTCAACGAATTAACATTGATACAACTCAGCCAAAAAAACCAAAGAGACCAAGACAGACAACAAAGGTGCTTCAGGATGTCATCCCCTCCACCTTGGGGCAGCATGTAGTTCCAGATAGCAAACACACCTTTTGTGTGTCTGTGTACTATCCAGTTCTGGAGAAATAGGAAGAATATTTTCTAACACAAATTGTTACATTATACAGGGTGTCCAGACATTAAATCCATCAAGTCCAACTTTTTTGAGAGAGGAGGCTTTTCTGATATTGGCTGAAGCTTATGATTCAAATATTGAGGATCTCAAATATGAGGTACATCAAACAAGACTAATATTCCTCACAAACCAAATGTCATGTTTCTGGAAATATTAAATTTGTTTATTTTTGACCATTTTTACTACCAAATTGATCAAAAAAAATCTATTAATCTCTTCAACCATGTCACCTTATGGTGTCAAACCAACTCTAATATTCCTCAGATACCATAAAGCATGATTTTGGAAACATTTTCTATATTTAGTATTTTACTTACTATTAATATTTGAATTCTCTTAATATTGTAATTCATGTTCCCAAATGTTAAATGTGCAAAAAGCTTTTGATGTGTTCTCACCAGGAGACTCAGATATTGTAGTTTTTTAGTGAAACTAAAGATATTTGCTACACTGATGCTTTGTATGCCTCTGACTAGTAGGTGTCAATGAGAAGGTGTTCAACTTTATTAATTGTGATTTTTGAATGGGTTGTGTATTCACTTTTGATAATACTGGAGAAATTGGTACACGCTGTAAGTAAGACATTTTAAAGATTCCTTTAAAAAAATAAGATATCTGAATATATACATCATATGTTGTAAACTGACTTTGTATTTTTGAATGAGTATGCTTGGTGAAATCCCTAAAGCTGTAGTCGCTAACATTTAGAATGCCAAAATGATTTAAATTGATTGTATTGATCAATTTTGTATAATAAAAAAATTGCCAAAAATAAACAAAGACAATATTTGCAAAAACAGGCCTTGTGGTATCTGAGGAATATTAGTCTTTATATATCAGAGTTGGTTTGACACAATAAGGTGACATGGTTGAAGAGTTTGATAGATTTTATTGATCAATTTGGCTTAAAAAAAATAAACAAATGTAATATTTCCAGAAACATGACATGTGCTTTGTGAGGAAAATTAGTCTGAAGGTATTAGACTTGGTCTGACACAACAAAGTCAGATTGCTGAAGAGATTAATAGATTAATATATTTGTAGCCTTTTGCGTCGCTTGTAGTAGTTTTGCGACGGCGCCTAACGCAGCCCCTCTAGCTCAATAGGCAACACCGAGATCGCAAGTGAGAACTGGGATTCTTTTGGGAAAAGGAAGTATTCACGAATGTCGAAAATCAAACCAACTTTACCGCAGTCCAAGAACGCACAAATGATCGCAATGACTGACTTGCCATTCACCTTAGTATAGTATATATAAGTATCGGATCGGGATCAGTATTCGGTATCGGCAGATACTCAAAAAAAAAAAAAAAACCTGATCGGGACATCCCTAGATGTCATACATATATTTTTGGGATAGGGAGACAATTGTATTGGGGTGATTGACACACCTCAGTTTGTGTTTCCATGTAATGGTCTCACTGTGTACAGGAGTGCCTTATATTGGGGCCAATACCAAAAGACAACCTTTTTCAATGTGGCATCAATTTCACCATTCTGTGGTTATAAAAAGCTGGTATTGTCAGTAAGTCATTACAAGTTCATCATTCAAACAGCCATTAACACATGGCGTCCCTTAACAGATGAGCAGGGCCACAGAACTACTTGCTGAGTTCATGACAGACTCAGGAGTGGAGACCCCTGATTGACAGACCACAACGATGACCAGTACCTAAGTGCCAATGCACCAAGGCATCGTTATGCAATTACCACACAGCTGCAGGCCCGTTTACGAGATGCGAGGGGTACTAGGGTTATCAGACAAACCATTTGGAACCGACTCCATCGCTTTGGCTTGAACGCCAGACGACTGTTGCAGGTCTCCACTGACACCAAGACACCGCCATGAACGTTTGTGTGACCTGGATAATGCAGGTCTAATGTCCTGTTCACTGATCGGTGTCAGGTCACCTTGCACAGAAATGATGGTCGTCAGCATTGCTGGAGAAGACGAGATGAGCGATACACTGAAGTCAGCATGGTTGCCAGATCTGAAGATGGTTAGTGTAGTTATGTATCAGTGCAGAAGTCACTAAGTGGGAATATGACTAAGGAAATATTTAATGTTTACTTGATTCCAGAACAAGCTAATGTGAATGGTCAGATCTCCTCTTCTGTAATTTCAGACAGCCACCAAACCACAAAAGGAAAGATAGAGTAATAGGGAAAGAATACAGCAAGAGGAAAATTGCAAACAAAGGGCCTAAAAAACACATGTTAAGACTGCAAAATCAGTTAAAACTGTGTGTGCCTTTGAGAGGCCACGCATGTTCTGCTAGCAGCCTCACACAAAGTAAAGTATGAGGATTTTGTCTTATTTGAAAAGAAAGATGGTGCTCGAGGTAATAAAGTGTGGCTTTTGGGTGGTGAAGACGCTGAATGTGTGCTATCAGCAGTACCAGAAAGGTTAAGTATATTGAAACACTGCAATATCTTGCATGGACAGCCTGCAAAGGAAATTGATTATAAAGATAAATTTCTTAGCACCAGTGGCTCCACTAAAAAGGGTCACAATTTCTTGACTAAATGGGCTCTAGCCATTACTTCTGTGAGGCTTGACAAAATGATAGTACTTCTAGTACTTCTAGTTCCACTGAAACTATCTGTCCTTTGGATAATTATATATTGTTTTAAAGGTAATCACCCTACCTAACCCCCTGTCCCAAATCTGAAATATAAATCATATTTACAAGGCAAGGGATTATAGCATGTGAATTTCACCTTCTTCTTGATAAGTTTGTTCAAGTTTGTGTATGTAAGAAAATATAGCAAATTCAATCAGAATAGCCAACTTTTTTCCTTTCGCTGCTCAGCTCTCACTCTCAGTGGCTCAGCTCTGCTCATGGCAGAACTTTGTTTTGTTTGGGAGCAATTACATGTGAGGATGTTGCATCACAATATTATGTGAAAACAGGGAGGACAACAGATGAGACAGTCAGGTAGAATATCTGTTCATCTGTTCGCTGATGAGAGGAGAGAGCACATCAGCCCATTCAAGCTTTTTTCTGAATGTCAGCCTGCACGGAGTATACACTGGTTACTGACTTTGGTTCTCTTTCTGCTTTGTGGATTTGTTTGCATTGTTAAAATATAAAGTTTGATTAAAATATTTGACAAAGTAAGAATGCCTGCTTTTTAAACATAACAAATTAGGCAACTATAAGGCTTCTCATAAAAACACTAATGGTAATAAACTAGGAGCCATTTGGGAGCTGAAAGAACAGGCTGTTCTTTGGGAGACATGCCACAAGAGCAGTCTCTCTGAAAGGAGCTGAACTTCTCATCACTATAGCCTGTGAACATAGAACGTAAACTGCCCTACACACACACACACACACACACACACACACACACACACACACACACACACACACACACACACACACACAC
>JBBMFX010010879.1:0-12953 GCA_037832545.1 Rhabdalestes septentrionalis | reverse complement strand
AACCGCCGGAACACACAGGGACACACACACCACCGGAACACACAGAAAGACACACACCGCTGGAACACATGGAGAGACACACACCACCGGAAAACACGGAAAGACACACACCACCGGAATACACAGAGAGACACACACCGTCGGAACATACAGAGAGACACACACCGTCGGAACACACAGAGAGACACACACCGCCGGAATACACAGACAGAGACACACAGCCGGAACACACAGAGACACACACACCACCGGAACACACAGAAAGACACACACCACTGGAACACACGGAGAGACACACACCGCCGAAAATACATGGAAAGACACACACCGCCGGAACACACAGAGAGACACACACCGTCGGAACATACAGAGAGACACACACCACCGGAATACACAGAGAGACACACACCGTCGGAACACACAGAGAGACACACACCGCCGGATCACACAGAGACACACACACCGCCAGAGCAGACAGGGAGATATGTACAAAATCTTCACTAATAAACAATCCCCCTCATCACCGTAATCTGTTGCTACATCTCTCATTATAGGCAATATCATTATTACTCTGTTTAATATCTTAATTATGATGTTTAACATCATGATTACTCTGCTTATTATCTTTATTATTCTGTTTAATATCTCTATTACTCTGTTTAATATCTTTATTATTCTGTTTCTGTGACGACCACCTCATCCTTGGTCGGTCCGTCCTGCTCCACTTCCCCTGAGTACTGATGTCCCTATTCTTTAGTTCAGCCTCCGGAGTCCCCTTAGTCCCCTTAGTTCCCTCCTAGTGTGGCTCCCCTGGTTTGTGTCGCGCCCCATTCATTTGATCCACCTGTCCCTCATTCCCTGGAGCCTCACATGTCCCGGATCCCCTGGCCAATATAAACCCCACCCGATCGTGTCCTCAGTGAGTCAGTTTTGGTCTTGGATCTTTTGTGTCAGGTTACTCATGGTTTATCTCTCTCGCTCTTTGCAGACTGGTGCTCCTCACGTTTTGAACTAGAGTTGGTGCAGGTCCGTGCACCCGTCGCCTACAGCCGAGTGTCCATGCCAAAGCGGAGCTGGGCCAACTCAGAGAGTCCTAGGTTTTGTTTGGTTGTTCGTTTGAGGAGTACCAGCCTTGCCGTTTCTGTGTTTGTTTGGTTTCCTGTGTTCCCCTTTCCTTTATTAAAAACCCCACTCTAACTCTGAGAGCGTCTCACCTTTTCCATTGCGGAGGGAACTGTGACAGTTTCATATCTTTATTAATCTGTTTAATATCTTCATTATTCTGTTTAATATCTTTATGACTATTTTTAGTATATTTATTATTCTGTTTAATATCTTAATTATTCTGGTTATTTCTTTATTATTCTGTTTAATAGCTTTTTTACTCTGTTCAACATATTTATTATTCTGTTTCATATCTTTATTACTCTGTTTAATATCTTTATTATTCTGGTTATATCTGTATTATTCTGTTTAATATCTTTATTCTTCTGTTTAACATCTTTATAATTCTGTCTAATATCTTTATTACTCTGTTTAATATCTTTATTATTCTGTTTAATATCTTTATAATTCTATTTAATGTCTTTATTATTCTGGTTATATCTATATTATTCTGTTTAATATCTTTATTATTCTGTTTAATATCTTTATAATTCTGTTTAATATCTTTAGTGTTATTTGGACTACCTTTATTCTTATATGCAAATCTTTATTATTATGCATTTTATCTGCTATAGTCAGAGTGTGCTTTTACTGGCTGGTGTGTTTGGGGCATAGAATAAAATGGGGAAACTAAAACGAGGGGCTGACTATCTAAAACCCCAAACTTCACTAACAGCAGTGCAGCCGTCCTCCACAGGGGGGAGCTGTCGGCTCACTGGACTTAATCAGACACCAGTTAATATGGATTTATGTAAAGTGGCTATTCTGTCATATGTGAACAGAATTTCAACAGGAAACCAGTGAAGCAGCGGGCGGCCGGGGGTGCAGTGTGTGGAGAGCAGTAGTAGCGTGTGGGGAGTAGTAGTAGTAGGATGGCACTTGTGTTGGCTGTGCCTCGGATTACTCTGCTGCTCTCGCTTACTTTTTTTATTTTCTTTACCAGCCTAATTAACTGTAGACCCAAACCGAGTCATAAACTTACCTGGTATTGCTGCATCCCCACGCACTTATGTTCGTCAAGCATTACTGGTGATCAAGTCTGCGATGGATGTTCTCCAGTTTCAACGAAGTGGGCTTGCTTTTCTACCGCAGCTGGAGCACGGCGTTGAGTTTGGCTTGGTTCCCCTACTACCAGTCATCGGCCTGCTGGCACCTCGGAAACCCCGCCGGAGGAAGCGGGGGAAAAGGGCCGGCCGTCGTGTGCTGGTTCGTTGATTGTAGAGGGAATGCGGTGCTGCCGTTGGAATACTGCCTCGGTTTGGGTCTCCTGAACGGGAATTCTGGCTGCCCTCGTCTGGTAGCGGTCTGATTCCTGTGGCTCCTGACGTTTCATGCCCAATGGGTGAGCTGTGGAGGGACCGTGGTGCTGCTGTTGGACTTCTTCCTCGGTTTTGGTCTGCTGAACAGGAATTCTGCCTGGCCTCATCTGGTAGCGGTCTGATTCCTGTGGTTCCCGGCGTTCCATGCCCAGTGGGCAGGCTGAAGGCGTGGAGAGTTGCTGCCCCTCGTTGGAGTGATCTCAGGCTGCTACGTAGCTTACCACACTCTACTGGATCTCTCTTAGCCCCGGCTCCCAGTCCTGTTCTCTGTGCTAAAGCTTTGCTGATCAACGCTCGTTCCGTCGCTAACAAGTCCTTTATTCTTAACGACCTGTTGTGTCACGAAAAGCTGGTTCTGATGTTTATCACCGAGACTTGGCAACGAAGGGAGGAAGTCTCCCACCTCTCAGAGGTATGCCCTGCTGGCTGCCCGTTCCTTTGCACACCACGCTTATCAGGACGTGGGGGTGGAACTGCCATCATCTTTCGGAATAAGTTTCTTTGCCAAAAAAATCTCTTCGTACTCCTTTCACTCTTTTGAGATGACTATGTCAAAAATTGGTAGGGACCAGCCCTTAAACTGTATTGTAATTTATCGTCCGCCTGGTCCTGTTGCATCCTTCTTGTCAGACATCCAAGACTTTCTGTCATCAACTATTATGCTCGGTAGAATTATTCTGGTATGTGACTTTAACATTCATGTTGATGATCTGTCAAATTGTGCAGCTAACGAATTTCTGTGTATTATGGACTCTTACAATTTTGTACAGCACGCATCAGGTCGTACACACAGAGCCGGACACACACTTGACCTGGTATTCACGTATGGGGTTACCCTTGATCACTATGTGAATATGGATGCTACTTTTAGCGATCATATGGCACTATCTTTTAATGTTTCATTTTGTTTCGAGACTCGCCCCCGGGCATACAACACCCGCAGGCGTTTTATTGATGATTCCGTCATCTCAAAATTCTCGTCCAAGTTTAACTTGGAATTATCTCCCGATGAGGATGTTGAGATACTTGTTCATTCTTTTAAAGAACACTGCGACAACATCCTCGACAGTGTTGCTCCTTTTAAAACTCGCCACCGTGTGGCTCTATCTCCCACCCCATGGTTGAATAAAAGGACTCGTAGTCTGTAGCTTCCTGTCGTAAATTTGTAATGTTATGGAAGTCAACAGCTCTGACTGTCCATTGCGAATATTTTAAAGAATTGCTACTGTCCTACAACCAAGAAGTGAAAGAGGCCAGGTCTTATTATTCTTCTAACCTCATATCACGTAATAGGAACAACCCCAAAGTTCTTTTTGACACGATCAGCAAAATTGTCTCCTCCCCACCACAACAAACACTCTTACTTTTGGATAAGGACTGTAATAACTTTCTCAATCATTTTGTAATGAAGATATCGGACTTGAGGTCCAGTATCCCCGTCTGGTCATCTGCACCTGTCCTTGAACCGCAGTGCCTGGTATTGTTTACTGCATTCTCCCCATTACTCTTAAGGACCTAACTCGAATTTTTGGAGAAATGAAACCCTCTTCATCTTCTTGTGAGATTTTATCATTTTCCATTTTACATCGGACTCTGGATTGTGTCGGCCCAGCATTGCTTGCCATAGCGAATAGTTCGTTAAGACAGGGGAAAGTCCCTTCCTGTTTCAAGATAGCAGAAGTGACTCCAGTACTAAAAAAAACAAATCTTGACACCAATTTGGTCAGTAATTATCGCCCGGTATCAAAACTGCCATTTATCAGCAAATTGGTGGAAAAAATTGTGGAGACACAGTTCAAGTCTTTATTGGAAGACCTCCAGATTTATGATCCCTTCCAGTCAGGCTTTCGTAAGCAGCACTCTACAGAGACTGCTCTGTTAAAGGTATATAATGATCTCCTGATGGAATCTGATGCGGGAAATTGCCCTGTACTCATGTTGCTTGATCTTAGCGTGGCATTCGATACAGTGGACCACAAGATTCTATTAAATAGGCCTAGGTCCTTGGCGGGTGCCTCGGGTTCTGCACTAGACTGGTTCTCATCATATCTATCCGACAGAAAATGTTTGGTTAACACTAACAAATTTTCTTCCAAGACTGCTACTCTATCATGCGACGTTCCCCAAGGATCGATCCTGGGACCATTACTTTTCTCCTTCTACATCCTCCCCCTTTCGGATAGTATTCGTTCATTTAAGGTAATCACTTATCACGTTTATGCCGATGACATTCAATTATATCTATCCCTCAAACCGCACCAACTCGACAAGTTATCCACTCTGGTTGAGTGTATTGCTTGTATTAATGATTGGCTTACCAATAATCATCTCCACTTAAATTCTGATAAAAACCAAAACGATGATTATAGCCCCCACAGACTCACACTCAAAGATAAGTGAGTCTCTCACCTCTTTCCGCTTGGCTGCTAAATCTAAAGTTCGGAACCTCGGCGTCATGCTTGATTGTTGTCTTGGCTTTAATTCACATATAAAAGCCATTACCCGGTCATGCTTCTTTCATTTCAGGAATATTTCTAAATTGGGTCCATTCGTTTCCCCAGCTGATCTTGAAAAAATCATTCATGCTTTTGTCTCATCAAGAATAGACTATTGTAATGCATTATTTACTGGCCTTGATAAAAAATCCCTCTCAAGACTACAGTCTATTCAAAATGCTGCGGCCAGACTCCTGACTCGATCTAGAAAGTATGACCACATTATACCGATTCTATATTCTCTCCATTGGCTGCCTGTAGAATTCAGCATTAAATTCAAAATCCTTGTCCTGGCCTACAGGGCGCTCACTGGTCAGGCTCCATCTTACCTGGCAAAACTGCTAACTAGGTACACTACTGCCAGTGCACTTCGGTCCCAGGATTGTAACCTTTTAGTGGTCCCTTCGTACCAGACTGAAGACCAGGGGGGACAGGGCTTTCCAGGCAGTAGCTCCGAAATTGTGGAATTGCCTTCCACTTACACTCCGCTCTGCTGATTCAGTAAAATCTTTTAAAAATCAGCTCAAAACTGTCCTTTTTAAACAGGCCTTTGTGTAACTTCCCGATGGCTTTACTTAGTGGTTAAGTCCTCATTTATTTTAATAGGTCGTTGTTTCATTTTTAATTTTTATTTTCATCTTGTTCTCTATTTTTCTGTTTTTCTTGCTTCTCATGTGTTATTATGTTGTTTGTATACTATGTGCAGCGCCTTGTGACATCTTGTCTGTGTAATGCACTATATAAATAAAACTTACTTTCCCCAAAAGTATGTTATTGTGTGTCTTCTGTTGTCTCAAATGTTACAACTGGTATATGTGTGTGCAGCTCAATATTTAAATAAGCAGAGCTTGTTGGGAGTTGGAGCCTCCATGAATTGTACTAGTTTGGGCAGCACATCTCACAGATCGTTGATCAGTTAAGATCCAGGGAACTTAGATGTCAAGTCATGTACCACAACCACTCTTGAACAATATTTTTGCTGTCCCACAGGGCGCATTGCAGTCAGTGGACAGAAGTAAACATGGGAGCAGTCTGAGCAGTCTGTTATTTCGCAGCCCAATACACAACAAGCTGTGATGAACTGTGTATTGTGACACATTTTTATCATAACCAGCATTAACTTCTTTCAGCAGTTATTGCTAACCTCGCTCTTCTGTGAGATCGGACCAGATGGGCTAGCATTCATTCCCCACCTGCACCAGTGAATCTTGGTCACTGATGGCCCTGTCGCTGGTTCACCAGTTCACTGGTTCCCCTAGGTACTGACCATTCAACAGAGTGGGTCCCTGATAGCCATTAGGTAAAACAGCTTCACTGGAAAGCTGGAATAACATCCTCACATAGCATCCTCAAATGTCATATTAGAGTAAACGCATTTACCAGCATGAACCACATCATCCTTTTGCTTTTGTTGTTTGGGCATGTATGAAAATGAGTATATGACTATTTGAACACCTTAACACATTACAATGACACTTCTGCTGCTTAAGCTAAACTGTAAAGTAAATGCGGCTCTCTGTGAAAAAGGTCTACACAATCTCAGATTTAAATCATTATCAACTAAACTTCAGTAGGCCTGAATAAAACCTTTTCAGTGGTAAGTATAGTGTGCCCACCACCAAATTAACTCTCATTTACACTCTCCAGTGCTTTACAGATCACTATGGTGCCAGTAATTCACCATAAATTCAAGCTTTATGTTATGGTGGCTTGGCAGTTTGGGAGCTGCCCCTGCAACTAGATGGTCATGAGCTTGAATCTCAGGACTGCCCCTGGCACAACCATTCACCAAGGAAACCTCACCACACATTAGTACCTGGGCACTGCATCTGTGAATAGGTTAAATGCAGAGAAAGAATTTCACATTGTTCACGGTGTGTGCAGTGATGTGATGCGTTCATGTGTTCATTCCTGATAATGTAAATAGTTCATATGATTTTTGCGAGTGTTAATAGTATAACTACAACTTATCACTTCTTTTGTTGATCTTCAGGGATTTGAGTAATTCACTTTGCGTGAATAATACGCAAATGTGTAAGGATCGTACGTTTGGTGTAGCTGTTCTTTGTGGCCCATTTCTACCTTTCCATTAAATTATTTAGTAGTCTGCATTTGAATAATATTATAAGCAGTAATTAATTTGATGCTCAATGATGACCTACATTTCCACTTGCCTTTTTTGGCCAGTACAGCCCAGGTGATCGTGGCATGAGAACAATGGTGGGGTCCTGCATATGGAGCGTGTGACAGGATGCCCCTCCTTGGGAGGTTAAGCAGAATGTCCCCCTTCAGATCCACAGATAATAAACTGAGATGATGGAATGTTCTGGAATGTTAAACAGCTCAGTCTTCTGATAATATTTGGACTGTTTTTCATGAAAGGTCTCACATCCTCTAGGTGAGAGTCTGCTCCTTTACAATGGTTTCAGCCTTAAAGAGGTTAAAATCTTTGGTGAATTCTGTTCTTTTTATCTGGATTTTAAAATACATAAATAAAATAACCAGAGGATAATTTTATGGCTCAGATGTTGATCTTTGGTGGTGCTGGAAATTGACAGGTGTTTACCTTAAAGTTCCTCAGGAATAAACATTTTAGAGACCATATTAAAGATGTATTCACAGCACCAAAACTAAGAATACTCAACCTCAGATGAAAGATAGTATAGTTAATATAGATTTAAGTAAATCTATTATAGTAATCAAATTTAAACCTGATTTCACTGAAGATTTTTTAACATTTCAGAATATATTGGAACTTACTCTAAATTATCTAAAAATAACTAAATATAGACTCTTAACCTGTTAGCTAGCTGAGCTCTCTGCAAGCTGGTTGTGTGAGAAAAACCTTTTCTGCCTTTACACACATATGAACTTAAATGATATCCCATTCTTATTTCATATGAAATATGTTTAACATGGGCCGGAACACAGGTATTTACTTAATGTACTAACTGAAAGTGATCCGAAGCAGCGACAGTGGCCCTAGAATATGTCGAAATTTTAGTGTTCCTGCACTTATTTTTTCCCACTTCAAGCACTGGATGTTGGCCGACCCTTTGCAGTTATAGCAGAATTAACACTTCTGGGTAAACTATCCACAAGGTTAAAGAGTGTGTTTATGGGAACTGTTGACCATTCTTCCAGAAGCATATCTGTGAGGCCAGACACTGATTTTGGATGAGAAAGCCTCAATCGCAGTCTCCGCTCTAATTCATCCCAAACGTTCTTCCACACCAAACTTGCCCATCCATGTCTTTACAGACCTTGTTTTGTGCACTGGTGCACCGTCTTGGTGGAACAGGCAAGGGCCATCCCCAAACTGTTTCCAAAAATTTAAGAGCATGAAATTGTTCAAAATCTCTTGGTATGCTGAACCATTCAGAGTTGGAACTAAGGGACCAAGCCCAGCTCCTGAAAAACAACCTGAACATAATCCCACATCCACCAAACTTTATACTTGGCAAAATGCAGTCAAACTAATCCAGTGTTGGCATGTTTTACACCACTGCATCCGACACTTTGCATTGCACTTGGTGATGTATGGCTTACATGCAGCTGATCAGCCAAAGAAACCCATTTCATGAAGCTCTCTACACTGTTCTTAAGCTAATCTGAAGGCCACATGGAGTCTGTAGTAACTGACTCTGCAGAAAGTCAGTAACCTCTGTGCACCATGTGCCTCAGCATCCACTGACCACGCTCCATCAGTTAATGTGGCCTACCACATTGTGGTGGAGGTGCTGTCGTACATAATTGCTTTCAATTTGTTATAATACCACTGACAGTTGACTGTGGTTGCACAGGTGGCAGTCAATTTTGCTCCCATGGTGGAATTCACTGAGCTCCTGAGAGTGACCCATTCTTTCCCAAACGTTTTTAGAAGTCGTCTGCATGTCTGGGTCTTAGAAGTGATACACCTGTGGCCATGGAAGTGACTGGAACAACTGAATTTAATGATCTGTGAGTGAATACCTTTGGCAATATGATGTAGTTCTCTTTCAAGCACTCCCCTCGCGTATCCCTTAGAAGCACATAATTACTACGCCAGACAGCCATGATTGGCTGGCCACACCTGCCGCAACAGGGACAGCCCCCTGTAAAACCAGCTTCCTGTGTCCCCTGGCTTCATTCAATTAACTATTCTTGCTCAGAAGCAACTCTGATATTGCCAATGCTCTTTGCTTACTGTCCACAGAGCTGAGCTCACCACTCGCTCGCCAGTTGTGAGTCCCTTGCCAGTGGTATTTAAAAGATAGGCTATTTTCCAAACAGCTTTCTTAACCAGCCTATCTCCAAACAGTGGTTGCCAAAAGCCAAACTTACTAGTCTCAAAACTAGAGTGAGCTGAATGAGGTAGTTGAAAAGCTGAAAAGCTATCTGGGCCTGGCTGCAAAGCCTTTTTGGGAACTTAATGGCTTCTCCCATGAGGGAACAAAGGCCTGGACAGTTGTGCTCATGTGGCAATGTGGTATTGAAAAAGGATACACACTGATGCTGCAATGAGTGTTTGGGGCTGAAACATGCCCAGCAGGCCCTAGCTCTGGAAGGAACTTGTCCTCACTCCCCTGCCGATGAAGAGTCTTAGCTCGCCATGCTAGCCTGACAAACCACAACCCTGTGCTGACTGATTTCACCATACCAGGTAACCAGTCTCAAGAAGCCCCTGCTTCTGCGAATGTGGACTGGGGTGAGCAGATGGGTGAAATAGGTCCACTGCTACCCTCCAACTCTTTGTACGTACTGAGCTGCAAGTTTTATGATGCAGAGTTGGACTCCCTCGATGGGTCAGACAACATCATCCTGTTCAAAAACTCTGGGCGAAAAGATAAGCATTCCATGGCCCAATGCTACACATGAAGGCAAGCATTTACCTTGGGCGTAAAGTGCAGGGAACGGTTGCTCCCCTTATTTCCCGAATGCCTGGAAGATGCTACCCACAGCTGTTCAAAGCCATACTCTTCCAAGTGTCCAGTCCAGGACTCTCCAGTCTCCATTGGCTCCAAGGACCATGGAGCAGAATGGGGAAATCACTGCCAAGCGAGAGGACGCCACAGCAGCCGCCAGGCAAGAGCACACAGCTTTCACTGAGCAAGAGCATGCAGCCGCCACCGAATGAAAGGGGGGCCCATCCCAGGGCCAAGATGACTCCAGCCGCCCATCCCAGTGTAGAGACAGCGGGTTGTTGCACTGAGGGGGTAGCATGGTAACCCAATTAGCACAGCAGCTAAACCCATCTGCCTATGCATTTTATAACAAATGCAGCGCAGTGTGGAAACAGTGGGAAATTGTTCTCTGAATTTAACCCATTCACCCGTGTGAAGCAGCAGGCTGCCTGTGATGTGGCACTTAGAAACAGCATGTGGGGACAATACCTTGATCAAGGGTACATCATTTTATATTAAAATATGCAGAAGTGTGTTCTCTGTAGGGAATGAAATTCAGAATCCTGTATACGCACTGTACCGTGTCTACCGGACTGCTGTCTCTTGCAGTATTATAATGTAAAATATCGATGTAACCCCTATATATACACTATTCTGTGATTCATACAGCCGCATTTCCTTTGGTATGTGCTGTTGTTTTCTTTGGAATGAGAAGCATTATTACTGTAATTTAATGTAACTTGCACATAGTTATAAAGGTCATCAGTCCAGTACATGATTGTACAGTTCAATCGTCCATTGCAAATTGTTATATGGAAATGTATTTTTCACAAAAAAACAGGCCTGTTTGTCAAAATATGAACACATGAAAAAAAATGTTCCTCCCTGCTTCTTGCTCTACTTTTAGTTGGCTTGTTACATACAGTGCATTTATTCCATTGTGTGCCCTTTGGTAAGAAATTTCATAACTAAAACAGATTCTACACTGATACTCTATTTCCACACAGGAATTTCTGCCATTAATCATGCAGGAATTTAGTCCCCTTAGATGTTACACAGAATGCATGTATTTGTGTCATGGATTAGCAGTAATCTTTTATATATTTAGATTGAGCTCTTTGGACATAGGAGCATTCCTGGAACATTCCAAATGGGAAAATTCAGAACTGTCAGGATTTGTGCCCTACAAAGCCTTGCATGGGCTAAGATCCAAGCTAATACACTTCCACAGACCATCATCTTGAATCTACATTAGTTAAAAATGCTGTCTGTGGCAAATCCAATGAAAATGTACTGGGGAAGTCAGAGAACAGAACATCTTGAACCAGAATGCTTAGGAAATCATGTGTTATTCTCATTTCAGCATCAAATTCCAAGCAAGCAGGGTGATGAGCCAATAAATGATGAGCCAATATATTTGTGGGGCCCTTGTCCTTTGTTTTTTATTTACATATCTATCCATTCTGATTCTAATTCACATTTATACTGTACAAAAACCTAGGCTTTGATTAGAATCCGAGAGATCACCTGATCACCCACTTGATTCAAACCACTGACAAATGAAGCGAATAACATTGATTATCTTGTTGCATTGTCACATGTCAAGTGGTGTTAAGAGTCAGATTTTGAAGTTAATTTGTTAGCAGCAGGGAGAATGGATCTAAGTGATTTTGACATGGTCAAAATTGTGATGGCAAAATGACTGGACATTTGCAAAACTGTTGGTCTTGTTGCTAGGATGGGGTGGACAGTAACTACCAAATGTAGTCCAGGGAAGGACAACTGGTGAACTGGTATGCAGGGTCCTCCGAGAGACTGAAGAGACTATCCTGTCTGGTGCAATCCCAAAGTGCAAACCAAATACACCTCTCATGGCAACTGTGTTCCATTTTGGCAATATCTTTATTTGTCAGGATATTGCACCCTACCACACTGTGCGCCCTCACTACATTACCCAAGGTGCATTAGGGAAATACTTTAAACACCATTGGAAATCCCTGCAGCACACAAGCCTAAATAAATATTTGATGTTGGCTGGCAGCAGTGATACAGCAGGCACTTCAACTGGTTGATAAACCTATCACTTGCTAAAGGAAGAATTCCACTCAACAATAAACTAGCCTAAAAAAACGTACCTCGTCCCTACATAACTTTCTCTTACTTTCTGACATTCTACAGGTCTAAGATACAAATGTGGACTAACAGAACACTGATGCACATCGCTCTGGATAAGAGCGTCAGCTAAATGCCGTAAATGTAAATGAAATGTAGCCTTCCCCCCTCTAGCACTTGTATGCTCAAAACAAACGTACACCTTCAGATTAGAAAATCTGGCTTTAGACCCTACTGTGGCACCAGACGTTTAAACAGTTTTCTGCAAATATTGATTTAATTTTGTGATTATTGTTCATCCTTAATTGTAAAATTTGTACAAAACATGGGAGACATGGAGACTTTGTAGCATGACAGGGGTATTTCAACCGTGCTGCTCATGTTGTGGTCATGTTCTTGATCATTATTTAATGAACCTTACTAATGCTCATTTAAATGGATGAAGTCAGAACCTGGTCAGGGAGGTTCCTATAGATGGCTTAATGTAATACTTAAAGAACATACTGTAGCAGTCTCAGTGCTGATAGGGTTCCAAAAATTGGTTCCAAAAATTAGGAGACCACTTTCAAAGGACAGGAGTCAATCCCAGAGGCCAATTCCTCACAATCATGTGGTTGCCAAAAAACAAGACATAAGTAATAGAGTAAAATAAATAGCAAAATATCATTGATCTTGCTCCTACTTCTCTCCTGAAACTTTGTCACACTGCCATTTCTGCACCAATTTCTCATCTCATGAACTCATCTCTTACCTCTGCTTCATTTCCTCTGCCACTAAAAACTGCTGCAGCTGTGCTCAAGAAACCCAACCTTGACTCCTCAGTTTTAACCCAACCTTGACTCCTCAGTTTTATCTAACTATCGTGCCATTTCTAATTTACCTTTCATATCCAAACTACTGGAAAGTACTGTTGCTGCCCAACTCCAGTCTAGTTGATAATAATCTCTTTGACCTTCTTCAGTCTGTTTTTCACCCCCTCC